>CAUYRT010059756.1:0-16353 GCA_963574885.1 Lepilemur ruficaudatus | reverse complement strand
GGCCGGGGGGGGGGGGGGGGGGCGGCCGCCCCGCCCCCCCCCCCCCCCCCCCCCCCGGCGCGGCCGGCCCGGGCACAATCCGAGCGGGATCTGGTTCCCCGCTCGGGTTACGGCGCGCTCTCGGCCCGGGCGGCTTCACTTAAGCAATTAGCCAGTAAAAATACCTTGGGCCTGGGGAGTGAGAGACGTCGCAGGCGTGTCTGTTTTTACACCCCCCACCCCCGCCAATTTTGGGATTCCTGGGGCCGGCGCTGGGGCGCAGATTTGATTTGGGATGGGGGGGGCGGACTTTATGGATTTTAAGCTAAGAGCAAAAAGCTGCCCAGGATCCCTGCTCCTGTCTGCAGTCCCTCCCCAGTCCCTGGAGCTGAGCCCCTGGGGTTTTTGTTTGTTTCTGTTTGAACAGCCTAAGCCTTTCCCTGCACAGTCTTGTCCAAGCCTCCCACAGTCCCAACAAATAGGTAGCATTATTAGTTTCATTTTTTGAGATAAGGAAACCAAGGCACTTACAGCTTTGCGGGATCCTACTGCCCCTGGGAGTCTGCAGCAAGGGCCTCTCAGCCCTGCCCGTCTCAGCCCTGCCCGCTGCAGCCTCACCCTGCCGCCTGGAAGCCCAATGCCCGGGTTCTGCCATCAGACCAGATTTGGACCCTGGCCCTGCAGGGTGACCTAGGACATGGAGTGACCTTGCTGGGCCCTTCTGTAAATGAAGGTTGGGGAGGGAGAGGAGTAATATTGACTTGGGAGGGGCTTCTGTGACATTTGGGACATTTAACCAGGGTCCTGTGTTCATGGACAGGCTCCAGGCATCTGGTGACACCTCAAAAAGCATTCTACAAATGTCACAGGCACGCACCATCTGGGAGCAGAGGCAGACAGGACTGTAGTTTTTAACAGTTTATCAAAGGGGTTCACAGTCCAGAGGAAGGTTAAGAAGATCCACCGGCAGTTTGTGAAGCCAGGAGCAGTGCCTCGTGCCTGGTCAGCAACCAATAATTCCTATTATTACTGTGTTTGCTGTTGTCAATATTATTTTATTACCACCGGTTCTCCAGTGGGTGTCTCTGCCCCATGGAGCCTGGGGAGGAGGGGCGTGGGATCAAAGAAGCATTTCTAAACCCCACTCTCTCCACTCTTGGCCTATAAAAGAGGCATGGGGTGGTAAAATGCCATGTTATCCTGTCCTTGGGGACAGAGAGGAACCATGGGGAGATGTTCACTTCCCCCTGCCGGCTGACCTGGCCAAGTCCTCTCTGGGCCTCAGTTTCCCCACTTCAAAAATGTAGGATTAAGGGAGACCTCTCTAAGGCATCTTAAGAGCCATGAATTTAGTCTCTGGACACGTGGAAAAGCCCTCTTTGCTGTGGCCGTGGTTTTCCCCAGAATTGAGGGGAGGGTCCCCTCCAAATTACAGAACTGGGAGCTTATTCTTCCTCCTCACCCCCCCCCCCACACCCAGCAGAGGTGAGAAGTTGGGTCTCCATCTCTGGCATTCCTGAGACTGCCAGGCTACTGGGCCCTCGCTCCCTGGGCTCGGTGGCTGTTTGTCCTTCCCCTGCAAAGTCTGGTTTGCTGTCTAAGGGCTAAGAGGAGGCCAGACGGGGTCCCAACTCTACTCCACACTTCCTTTCCAGGAAGGTGGAAGCTCCCTCACCCCAAACATAAAGGAGCCCCCAAGAGGATCCTGTGAAAGACAAGAATGTGCAGGAGGGTAGAAAAGGAGGAAAACCTGATCTTTGGATTAGTCAAAGATGGACTCTGCACCCCATCCCCAAATGGAGAAGGCCAAAGAGGGAAGGAGACTACTAGAAAAAGGGACCCCCAACTTTGTGCACTACAGATATCATCACTTTGGAGCATGAGTGGGGGAGGCGTGAGAGGAAGGGTGACGATAGTTCTACTTCCAGGGAGTCTCCGAGTGCGCGCTGCACCCTTAGCTGGTTTAAGATCGGGTACCCTCCCCCTCCACCTCTCTGCTAAAGGCCAGATGCGCTCTGGCAGCTGGCAGTAGCGACCCCTTCCTGGGAACTTTCTTCCGCTGGCCAGGGCTTGCTCATTTGCAGCTGCCATTTGGAAAAAAAGAAAAAAAAAAGGTGGGACAGGTAGGGAATGCAAGCGTGCGTGCGTGTGGCGCACGTGTACATGGACGCTCGCGCGTGTGGAGCGGCAGCACCCTGCGATAGAGTGCCAGGGTGGCTGGCTACGCGTGGGCGAACGCGCCGTGCAGAACACGTAGACATGCGTGAGGGTGTACACCAGCCCAAAGTGTGCCCGAACCGGTGGGCAGGCCTGTGCGTCCGACCCAGGGCTGGAGGCGCCTGAGCTGTCTGTGCGATAGTTCGCAGGGAAGTTGTACCCGAGGCCGCGAGGCCGCGAGCGGTGCGGAGGTTGTCTTTGTGTGCCGACACTGAGCAGGCTGTGTGGAGGGAGAGTGGGTCTGCCAGAAAGCGTTTACCTGCGCGAACGCACAACCACAAACTACGCTGTCACGTCCCACACTCATCCTTTCCCTAGGCTAGCCAGGGTGCCCGCGAGGAGGCCCAGAGAGGAAGCGCAGCGCCGGGAAGGCGACGCTCTTCTCCTGCGAGCGCAGCTCCACCGGAGGAGGCGGCGACAGAGGGCAGGCTACGCTGGCGATCCCCCCAGCTCCTCGCATGGACATGCCAGGCGCCCAGAAAGCGACGAGGCGTCTCCAACTGAAGCTGAAGGCGTCCGAGCAAGGAAGGGAGGGTCGGCGGGGGACAAGGAGTCCGGAGAAGCAGGAGAGGTCGCTTGGGCTTTGAAAGCGCCGCGGGCCCTGCTCCGAGCCCAGCACAAGCCTCTCAACCCAGCTCGCGCCGGGGCACGACCGCTCGGCTCCTCGCGATGACCCGCTAAAACACCCCTCGCCCCCTCCTCCCGACGGGGGACCCTGGCGAGAGAGGCCTCCCCTGTGTCCAGCAGTCTGCGCGAAAATGGCACTCACCCGGGTCTGTGCGCACCGAATCACGCCGGGGCTCCTGCGCGGTCCTGCGCTCCACGATCAGCACCACCTTTCCCCGGCTCCACCGCCCCTGGCCCTCACCCCTGCGCTACGAGGGGGCGAGGGGAGGCCTGCGTGCGTCCCCCGCGGGCTGGCAGCCAGGAGCGCTAGGGCCCGCGCTTCCCGCCCGCGCCGTCTGCTTTCAGGAACCTGGCCTGGCGCGCAATGTCAGAGGCCCCGCGGCGGCGGCAGGCTGAGCCCACAGGGGCATTAGGCCAACTCCCCCCGCGCACGGGGGACTCTCTATTATTATTATTAAAGAATCACCCAGAACGTGTTTACTTTAAGCCCTGTAAACTTCCTGCCAGGGCCTTTGCCATCTCTCGGGAAATCGGAACCTGCGCTTCGAAAATGGGGCCGCCAGGGCCGCAGGGCCAAATAGGCGGGTTTTCAGCGTGTGTGTTTGGTGTGGAGAGCCACCGGGCTGCGTGTGAGTTCGGCTCAGAGCGTGGCGTGTGCACGCTAACGGGAGTGAAAATTCAAGCGCCTATGTTCCTACTGTGTGAGCGAGCGCCTATGTGCCTATTGGTGGGCGCGCACATGCCCGAGCGCCCTCTGTGCGTGAGCCGGGACGCGCGCATAGGTGTGTTTGCGGATCTACAGGTAATTTACTGGGTTTGCATGTGCATCAAGGCATGTATGTGTGTGCTAAGTGTGCATAAGTGCACGAGTGTGTGCACGCATGGGTGAGTAGCCCGAGCGGTTTGGGTCCCTGCTGGGCTAGCGGGTTCTCCCTTGCCCCAATCAGGCCCGCGGCGCCGGGACAAAGCGGCCGAGACCCGCCCTGCACTTTCGTTTTTCCCCGGCGGCTGCCCGCTCGCTAGCGCGCAGCTAGGCGAGTCCGAAAAATCCCGGGCGCGGCGCAGTCCTTCCCGGGGCGGGGAGAGTGGGTAGGCGGTCCCTCGCGGGAACTTACGCCGACCGGCGCGGGGACCCGGAGCCAAGCCGGCTGTGCCCGCGATGGTCACGACCTGGCGGCCGCCGCCGCCGCCGCTGCACTTGCGATTTGCCACTGGGCTGTGCGCGTCGGGGAAGGCCCGGGCCCAGGGCGCGTTTCCCGCCGCGCCGCCCGGGCGGGGAAGGCGGAGGCCTGCGCGCGTCGGGGCTGAGCCTCGGGCGGAGGTCGCATTAACACTTGCTCGCCAGGTTGGTGGAGGAGGGGCGGGCTCTGCTGGCGGCCGCGGGGCGGCGAGGGTGGGGGCTCTTTAAGCGCCCACCAACGCGGGGGCCGGAGGGGGGCCGGGAGGGAGGGAACTCCTGGAGGGTCTTGCGCCGGCCCGCGAGACGCCGCCGCGCGGAGACGCAAGGGAAAGCGGCCTCGGCTGGAATCGCGGAGCCGAGCGCCGCGGGCGGCGGGGACCCAGCGCTGCTCCTGGCCGGGGCGCACGGCCGCAGGCCTGGAGGTGGTGCCTCCCACTACAAAACCGGGGCGGGGCGGGGGACAGCTTCCGCGCGGCCTCCGCCCGGGCTGTCCTCGGCCTCAGCTCGGCTCCTTCCCTGGTGGGAGGGCGAGAGCGAAAGAGGGAGGAGAGAGTCGGAGGAGGAGGGAGCTGGAGCGAGGGGGGCTCTGAGCCAACCGCCTGCGGATCCAGCAGCTCCTCGGGGAGGGCGGGCAGGCAAGCGGGGGAGGGCGCGCCAGGCTCGCTGGGGAGAAGTGGCCGCCGATGACGGCAGAGGTGCAGCCAGCCCCGGGCGCGCAGCCCCCTCCCCCTCGTCCTCCTTCCCCTCCTCCTCCTCTTCCTCCTCCTCCTCCTCCTCCCGGCCTGTCTGCAGCGCAGAGCAGCGGCAGCAGCGGCGGCGGCGGCAGCAGCCACCCGATGTCTTCGGCGCCCGAGAAGCAGCAGCCACCGCACGGCGGCGGCGGCGGCGGCGGGGGAGGCGGCGCGGCCATGGACCCCGCGTCGTCCGGCCCGTCCAAGGCGAAGAAGACCAACGCCGGCATCCGGCGCCCTGAGAAGCCGCCCTACTCGTACATCGCGCTCATCGTCATGGCCATCCAGAGCTCGCCCACCAAGCGCCTGACGCTCAGCGAGATCTACCAGTTCCTGCAGAGCCGCTTCCCCTTCTTCCGCGGCTCCTACCAGGGCTGGAAGAACTCCGTGCGCCACAACCTCTCGCTCAACGAGTGCTTCATCAAGCTGCCCAAGGGGCTCGGGCGGCCCGGCAAGGGCCACTACTGGACCATCGACCCGGCCAGCGAGTTCATGTTCGAGGAGGGCTCCTTTCGGCGGCGGCCGCGCGGCTTCCGAAGGAAATGCCAGGCGCTCAAGCCCATGTACAGCATGGTGAACGGGCTCAGCTTCAACCACCTCCCGGACACCTACGGCTTCCAGGGCTCCGCCGGCGGCCTCTCGTGCCCGCCCAACAGCCTGGCGCTGGAGAGCGGCCTGGGCGTGATGAACGGCCACCTGCCTGGCAACGTGGACGGCATGGCCTTGCCCAGCCACTCGGTGCCCCACCTGCCCTCCAACGGCGGCCACTCGTACATGGGCAGCTGCGGCGGGGCGGCGGCCGGCGAGTACCCGCACCACGACGGCTCGGTGCCCGCCTCCCCGCTGCTGCCCGCCGGCGCCGGCGCGGTCATGGAGCCGCACGCCGTGTACTCGGGATCCGCGGCCGCCTGGCCGCCCTCGGCCTCCGCCGCGCTCAACAGCGGCGTCTCCTACATCAAGCAGCAGCCTTTGTCCCCCTGCAACCCTGCAGCCAACCCCCTGTCCGGCAGCCTCTCCACGCACTCCCTGGACCAGCCGTACCTGCACCAGAACAGTCACAACGCCCCAGCCGAGCTGCAAGGTGAGTGGTGGGCCGGGGACTGCCCTAGTCCCCGGTAGACCTGCATCTGTGAGTGGCTGCTGACCCAGCCGCAAACATGCTGACCACCCCGGGGTGAGCACACCTCCACTTCAGCGAGGCAAACCCCAGTGCTGAGGGAAGGTACTAGCTGCCTGGGGTGCCTCTCAGCCTGCCTCTCCCCCTTTGAGGGGTGATTGCATCTTTTGACCCCAATTTAGGCCAATTTGTTGCTCAAAAAGTTCGAACTCCCCACTGCTGGCTGCCCCAAGCCTGATCAGGTAGGCCCATGTTACCAACAAGTCCCAGACCCCAGTACTCTAAGTCCTTGTGGGTTCCTTAAAAGTCTCCTCGCACCTCATTTCTGGTCCCAGTGTGCAGCCAGGGGTCCCAGCCCTGGCCAGCTGGCCCACAGTCCCCCCTCGCCTGTGGTCACCCCAGCAGGCTGCCTGGAGAGCCGCCTCTGCCGCGGGGCCTGGGCAGAATGGAAGAGTTAGGCCCAAAGCCGCCTGGGCCCGGCACTCGGAGGCTCAGCCCGAGCTTTTCAGGGGACCGGGCCCGGCAGTGCCGCAGTTGAGTTTGGGGCGTTTTGTGATAACAAAGGCAGGGTGGCCAGGCCCAAAGAGGGTCAGACCTGCAGGCCACACATATTTTGTTTCTCGGGATCCAGGTTTTCAGGTCCCCAGAACCCCCCAACCCTAAACACGCCAAGCCATCCGAAAAGAGCATGTGAAGCCATCTCCCCTCCCAAACTGCCCACCTCGGCGCCCCCCAGCAGCCTTCTGGGCCTAGTTCTGGAAAGGTTGGCCCAAGCTCAGCAGGGGCTGTCAGGGGTCAGCTGTCAGCAGCCCGCGGGAGGCA
This sequence comes from Lepilemur ruficaudatus, assembly GCA_963574885.1. NCBI lineage: Eukaryota > Metazoa > Chordata > Mammalia > Primates > Lepilemuridae > Lepilemur > Lepilemur ruficaudatus. The sequence goes on along the minus strand of CAUYRT010059756.1, from coordinate 9,680 downwards.
GGCGCTGGGCCTGGAGGTGGGTAGGCCGCCTCTCTGCGGGGGACGCCCTGTTTGGGCTGTTTCAACTACTGGGCTCCGGCTGCCCTGGGGGGCCCTGTTCTCTAAGGGACCCTTCCTCTGGGGAAGCCTCTTCCAGCCCCTGGTAACGGCCCTGATCATGCCCGCAGGGCACCGGCCTCTCTCTCCATGCTGACTTCAGAGAAGGCTGTGCTGGCTGTGGCCGCTGCTGGAGTTATGGCCACTGGGGACTGCCGGGAGTCTGCCGCGGGGGGCCGGACTCCCTCACCCCTTCCCCTTGGGCTTTGGGAAGCCCCCGAGCCAGGCGTGGTGTCCGAGGCCAGCCAGGCCCAGGCAGCAGGCGCTGCTGCGCGGAGCACGGCTCACCGCTGGGGCATCCAGCAGTAAGCCCTTGCTGCCCCAGGGCCACCGGCCTTACCAAGGGCCGGGAAGTCGGGGAGGCCGGGCCGGCACAGCGTGGGGAGGCGGCGGCGGTGCTTTGCGTCGGGCTGGCCGGCCCGTGCCCCCGGTGTGCAGCACTGCTTCACTGCCTTGAACTCTCTAACTCTTTTGCTCCCCCATCCCTCTGTCACCTCGCCTTGCAGGCATCCCGAGGTATCACTCACAGTCGCCCAGCATGTGTGACCGAAAGGAGTTTGTCTTCTCTTTCAACGCCATGGCGTCCTCGTCCACGCACTCTGCCGGTGGCGGCTCCTACTACCACCAGCAGGTCACCTACCAAGACATCAAGCCCTGCGTGATGTGAGGCTTCGGCTCTCAGGCCCTCCTGGCACAGGACGGCCGAGGCAGGGACCTCAGAACCCAGCGCAAGAAACTGCTTTATTCTCGAGGTATAACCGTCGGCAGAAGAAAAGGGTTTGACCCCTCCCCAACTGGATTGTATGAAAAGGAATCCCCAACGCGGAGACCGGGCGCTGTGGGCGTCACCTCCTTCCCCACTCCTTCAAAAATTTTAAAAATGGTGGCAGTGGGGTCTGATCTGACTGCAGCTGTCGGAAAACAAATATATCTATTTTTGACCCTGTTGCAATGCAATCATCGGCCAAGAAGGTGCTGTGTTGGGGGAAAGCCCTGATGTCCAAACAGGAATTCTGCTGAGGTCCCCCTTCCTCCCCGCCAGTGGCAAAAGGGGGGGGAGAGTTTTAGAAGGAAGGCAAACATGTGAGACCAATCATTATCAAATACTTTTATTTTTTGGTTGAGTATTTATCTTTTTATTTTTAATGTTTTGGAAGAATGTCTTGGAATGCGCAAGTCTCCTTTTAGAGCCGTCTGTTGCGGGAGGGGGAGGGGACCGGAGCTCGAGTTCCCCCTCCCCACCTCGGAAGCCTCCTCCAGCAACTGCAGGTGGATCTTTGTGCGAACAACTTGCATTTCTGAAGCCACTGTTCGTCTTCACGAAGAAAATTGTCCGAGCCGAGAAGCGAGCGGCTGTCCGGGCCTCTGCCATCCCTCCCCCCTCCTCCTCATCCTCCTCTTCAGCCTCTTTTGTTTTGTCTTGAATTTTATTCCCCCCACCCCCCCGTGGGTATTTTTCTCTCTCCCGATCTCTACTGTAAACTTTCTGGTCCAAGAATGAGCCGAACAGGGCGCGACGCGGGGACTGGGGAGGCCCGGCGACCGCGCGTATTCAGGATTGCGGTGACTCAGAAAGGTTAAGGCACTTTTAAAACTATAGCAAGGCTCATCTGTTATTTATTCTACTTTCTTCCCCTAATAATCGAAACACCTCGTAGGCTCCTCCGTTTATCAGTATTAATGGTGTAACTTTGTTGGCAATATTTGCCGTGTAGAATTTTTTTTTTAGATAACCATTGTAAATTTGAGACAAAGACCAATCTGTGTAAAAACAAATTTCCATATGTTTTATATAAATATATATATAATATGAAGGACTACCCTCCTTTTTTAGTATTTTGGCTGCTGGGGCGCAGCGTTTGTGACACGTATTTTAAATTTACTTCTGCACTGTATAAAATGACAATTTGAGGATGTTTTGCCTTTTGTGTATTTTTTCCTAAAAAAAAAAAAGAACAAAAATAAAAATGTATAACATTTGTACTTGGCCTTTTAAAATTGTATCAGCTAGAAATAAAATCTCATGAGTATTTTGTTGGGATTGGGATCGCAGACTATCTTCCAAAGTCCCAAGACATAGGCTTTGGATCTCTAGACTTTAAAAGTTTACAACGTGGATAATTCTGAATTCTTCTTTCTTTTTCTTTTTTTCTTTTTTGGCAAATCCTCCTCTTTTCACTCTTCATTTCACATTGAAGTACAAGCTGGACAAGAGTAACTATTTTTCTTGGCTTCTGTATTTTAAGAAGAGCCCTCTGCCCCCTAAATGTCATTTCTTGTTTTAAAGAAATAATCAAGAGTTTAAAGAAAAACTGTAGCCCTCCTTCCCCTTGGGAAAAGCAAGCAAATGATCTACCTATACTCACATACTTAGATATACACGTGTATGTATATATGTCTGTATACATAATATATATATTTTACCACTCCAAGGCCAATGAGAGATTTTAGTTTTAGACTTTATTGTTCCATATTCTAGCTGCTGTAATTCACGAATCATCTGTAAAGTTTTGTTCGGTTTTTGTCTTGTTTTGGGGTGTGGTGCCCTATACTTGCTTTTCCCCAGTTGAACATCAAGTAACATTTGGACAAGGCTGAGGTTGCCAGGTAGGAGAGCAAGGTGACAGGCAGGCACGTTTCCAAGCCGGTAACATTTCCCGACTTCAGTCATATTTTGCCCCTTCTCTCCGAAAAAACATTGTACCCTCAAGCCTTCCACTGACCACTCTCTCTCGATTCCAACTCCCGGCTACGGAGGAAAACAAACATAAAAGTCGCATTGTTGGCGCAGCCGCTCCGGACCCACCGCAGTGTCTCCGCGTCGCAGGGTCGCGAGTCTCTGAACCTGGTTCTTCTCAGATTTGACATTTTGGACGTGGGGGTAATTTCTCCGGTGCTCTGTTACATCAAAATTATCATTAAACTTGCCCGGGCAATTAATGTCCCAAACTAACAGCTGTCTATAAAAAACGAGATAAAGGGGACTCGAAAAAGCCGGCGACCCCATCGCTCAGGGGCCCGGGCGGGCCCTGCCAGGCGCAGCGCGGGGGAGCAGGTTGGCAGCGCGCGGGGAAGGCTCGGTGCTCCTGGGCAGCGGCACTCTCCGCACCCTCCGCCTCGCGCCAGTGCGCGGGAAACAAGCGCAGAGACAAGCCCCCCAGGTCTCCCTGCGCCCAAGCTGCGGGCCCCCTCCTCTCTCCGCCGGAGACTGCGCCCCAATTAGGACGGAGGCTCTGGGAAGCGCGCTGATTAGGAGAAACCCAACGCCGGCTCAGCCCGCGCGCTCCCGGGTCTCCTGCAGCCTCCGGCCCCTGCACCCACTGTCTTGGCGCCACGACGCGCCGGCGGCCTCGGTGCGCCCTGGTGGAGCGCGGCTTTGGCGCCGGGGCCCAGGGTCCATGGCGGCGGCATGGCCCTGTTTCCTGCTCGTCTCCGGCGGCGCCTTCGCTTCAGCGGATCTCCCGGCGCACCCACGTCCAGGCCCGGCTGGGTGGCAGGCGCCCAGAGGGGCTTGTGCAGGAAAACTGGCTCGGGTGGCCCTGGGGCCGCTCCTGGCCTCTTTCTCCCGGCCGGACCTGCGGCCTGGGAATGAGAGGGAAAGTCCAGCCTTCCCGCCAGGAGCTCCTGGTTCCAGGGAAGCCCGGAAGGGCTGGATTTCGCAGGCAAAATTGCCTCCGCGCCCACGTCCGAGATTTCGCGTCGCCTCGAGGACGCGGCGCTCGGTTTGGTTGTGTCTTCCGCAGAGCCCGTTCAGCGAGGCTCCCACCGCTGTGCGCTGCCACAAAAGCGTGCCCCGCCTGTGCAAGTTACAAGCTTGAAACGCGAAGGCGCTTCAGAGTCTCATGCAAAATTATCTGCCCTGCGTGTGTAAATGGGTATCAGCTGGCGCAGATGCATCCCAGCTGGAAGGGATTGAAAATCTCTGAGCATGTATTTAGGGGTTTTGTCCTAGAACAGGGACGTCAAGATAACCTGCGTGTACATAATCCCGGAAACACTGAAAAGGCCGGAGGAGGAATACAAGGATCCCTGCAACCCTGCTTCTGTGGGTGGGTTACCCAGCCGGGGACTCTGCGGAGAACCTCGCAAGGCCAATGCCCTGGGTGCACCCAGGCCTCAACTGCCGGCCCATTGCAGCTCTGTCGGCCTCCAGGCTCCCCAACCCCCAGGGTGGTGGGACTGCAAGCCAGGCCCGACCTTGCCCCAGGAGTCGCCTCCAGGGCCCGTCCAGCCAGCAGGGGCTGGCCCACCAGTTCCCTTTTCTCTTTGGGGCAGGAGGGTTGAGGGAGGGGACGGTGGTGTGCCAGGGCAGGGCTCCCTGCCTCCCAGCCACCTACCAGCGGGCAGTTTTCCCCCAGGCAGTGGGAAGACGGAGCTAGAATCCCTGCTCTGCAGCAACCTGACCTGAACAAGCCAAGGCACCTCTGAACCTCGTTTCTTGCCTCTGCTAATACCCGCCTGGCCGGATAGTGGTGAGTGAGGTGATGCTTCTAACGACCAGGCGGCGGCCTTGTTCCCTGGGACTCAGACAGGAGAGGCTATGAGACCTGAGTTTTAAACCCCAGAGATCTGGTGGGGCTTGTGTGTGGGCTGGGGGTCTGGTGTGTATGTCTGTTGGGGGGTGTGGACACCTTAAGAGGTGCAGGAATCGTATTTTACCAGGCCCTCTGCGCAGGGACTTCTGATGAGCATCCAGTTGGGTCACGGCTGGACTCCCAACGGCTGGGTGCACCCCGTGAGAGAGTATCTCTAACGTGAGTACAGGACCCGTGTCCCAGGCAGAAGGGGATTGCCCCATGGCTCAAGAGAGAGGATGTGAAGAGCAGGTTTGGGTCTGGGGCCACACCATAGACCAGCCGCCAGAATCTCCTAACCCTGCAGCCCTGTCAGGGTTGCCGAGAGCCCAGGGCAGGCCCCAGTCGGGGGAGGTCAGAAGACCCCAGAGCCCCACTCAGCCTCACCTCTGATGGTAATTCTCAGAGCACAGCCCAGGAACCACCCTCATCAGAAATATTTAGGCTGTTAAACTGAGAGAATCTGGGGAAAGCAACCCAGGTTGCTCATGACCACATATCCCTGGACTCAGACCCAGGACTGTCTGACCCCAAAGCCTGTGTCTCCAACTGTTCCATCACATAGCTCCTGGATACCTGTTCTCCCCCCACCACAGGGCCTAGGGGATGAAGGGAGGTGGAGTGTGGCCATGACCAGCCCTGGCTGGCTTTAGGCCCCCACAGGGGAGGTGGCAACGCACTGGGGACACAAGGTTGGAGTCTCTACACACAGCACCCTCAGACCCTCCCCTGCCCCCAGCTGAGCTAGGAAGGGGCTTGCAGGTGGGGGGCTGGGGGGGACTGGCCCAGCCACTGCAGCTCGGAACAGACGTCCACCTACCTCTCAGGGCCACCGGCTGTGATTCCCCGGGTTGCACCGTGGCCCCCATGCGATCATCCTTTGCTTGCTTGGGCCTCCTTAGACTCCCTAGGCCAGTAGAGAAAAACCTCAAGCAAAAGTTGACGCTCAAGATGACAGAGGCCAGCTGGGCAGCATGTGTGGTCACCTCCCTGCTCTGTTTCTGGAATCTTCCTGGCACCAACCGCTCAGAGTTCTGGGCTCTGTGTTAAGGTGAGAGGCCCCTCTCCGGCATCTCCTGCGGGCAAGGCCTGGGGCGGTGCCCTGGTGGGCTAGTGGTGTGGCTGCCGGGGGACAGTGAGCGGAGAGGCCCTGTCCACCTGGTACGTCTATCCATGACAGGCACTGACTCACTGCAGGACCCAGGAAACCATAGGCCTTTAGCAATTATACTTGTCTGTGGGCTTTAGGGCTGGGCGGGGAAGAGGAATGTCTGGTGTTTGCAAGTGTAAAATACCTCGGGCATGAAAACAGGACAGAGGAAGAGCCCCCCCGTGGATCCGGCTCCCTCCCTTCCACAGACACGGAGCACCTGTTTCTGCCATCGAAGCAGACTAGATCCATGGTGGACAGGCTGACACACGCCTGCTGTCACAGACTGCCAGGCCAGCTCCCAGTCACCGAGCTTGCTGGATGCAGGAAAATGCCAGCGGGTGACAGCGCCTGTCGCAGTTGCCAAGCAGCAGGCATAACTGAGGCGGTTACTAAGGTGCGCTAGTCCCTTTCAGAGCAGACATTGGGCCCATGTGCTACCCAACGTCTGGGTACGGAGGACCACATCCTGCCGGACCAGCCATCTGTTTCCAGCACCAGGATACTTGGGGTCACATGGACACCCCAAGAAGACAATGTCACCCAGGCCAGGGCAACACTGAGTGTCCTGAATGGCAGGGCAGTGGTGGCCTCCCTCCAGCTCGCACAGCGCGGGCTGTTTGCTGGGGACAAGTGGAGAGGAAGCCTGTGCAGAGAGGACAGAGCGCTGCGGCCGGGTGCCGGCCATGCTGTGAGTTCTCTGGACTGCGTGTTGTGTCAGCAGGCGGGTGGTGTGGGGGGACACGGCGATGAGCCTCTCTGAGCATCTCATTAAAACCAGGGCCCTGGCGCCAGGGAGAAGGCACTGACCACGCACTCCCGGGCTGTGTCGGGGGCTAGGGCCACGTGTCAGGTGAAAGTGAGCTGGGTCCTCGCATGTCCCTGCAGAAGGATGAAAACATGCCTGTGTTTGGGAACTCCCCCCAAGGCAGGCCAGGGATGAGCAGCCCATGGTGTTTCTGGTCGCTGTGGGGCAGGCCAGCCCGGCTCTCTGCTGCGAAGCCGCAGCAGTGTCCCCAGCTGGTGTGGACAGAGACAGCTGGAATGGGGGACCATCAGCAGAGAGACCAGGTGAGGAGAGGCAGCTGCAGTGGGTCCAGGGCAGCAGGTCCCGCCCGCTTCCCAGGGTCTTTGCGGGACGCCCAGCCCAGGGGGAGAGCTCAGGGCCAGAAGGCTCCCTGGGTTGAGAGAAGAGGAAGCCCAGGGCGCTGGGGTCCTTCTGACCGGCAGCGTCTGGCCCGCCCCAGGGACTGTGCCCACAGCCGTGTCTCTGCGATGAGGCAGCGCCACCTGCCGCCTGCTTCACGCACTTTGTGTTGGGGCCTGAGTGTCGGCCCCGCTAGGAAAGCCGCTTGCAGCGGGGTGGCAGCCGCAGACGTGCACAGACAGAGTGAACCTGACTGTGGTATTTCAGACCCTTTGACCTTCCTGGAGGGGTAGCTGGCTTTTTTTTTGGTCAGTCGCAGGTCAAACAATTAAATTAGTTGTTTCATAATTACACAACTAATTGGGCTTATTTAAAATAAAATAATACACTTTAGAAAACTGAAAAGAAGAAAGTAAACGTTTCACCCCGAGACGGAGCCACCTCCCTGCACATCCAGGAGACGCAGCCGATGGGGAAGCACACTGGAGCCGGAGGGAGGGCCGGACGTGAGTCCCGACTCCGCCTCTTCCTAACCTCGGGAGCTGGGCAGGTGCTTCTCCTCTGCCTCAACATCCCCACCCACGAGACGGGGATGGTGGTGAAAGCATGGCCGTCGCGGCGTTGCAGTGAGGCTCAAGTGAGTTAATCGTCTGTTAAGGGCTAACAGGTAAGGAGACTGAGGCACAGAGAGGGTAAGCGCTGTGCCAGAGGGCACACAGCTCGGGCGCAGGCAAACCCTGGTGTGTGTGGCTTCATCACCACGTTCCTCAGCCATTAAATGGCCTCTTTGTTCCAACAAGCTGCTGTGGCTTCCAGTGGCTCCTGAGGCCCCGCTGTGGCCCGGTGAAGAGCAGGCAGTGTTTCTGCACAGGACAGCCTCGCCCCGCCGGCAGGGAGGGCTCTGGGGCTGTGGCGGGGTCTGCCCTGAGACCCTAGTGAGTCACCAACCTCTCTGAGCCATGCCTTTCTTATCTGGAAAAAATGAGAGCACAGTGGTACATCCTTCCTGGGATTCTGCTGAGGGTTAAGTGAGTTAATTCGCCCTCCGGCATGGGGAAGGATGTTGAATTTGCTCACAACTCAGCACCTTGGGGCCTGAGTTTATTGCTTCCAAACCATCCAGAGTGCAAAATGTCCACATTACATGGTCACATGTCAGCTCCGATTTTAACCTTTATGATTTATGGACATCAAAATAAAGGGTTCCATTCACGGGAAGAAATCCTGCTCTGTTAGAGGGAATGGGAGTGTGGATTCTCTATTTGAAAGTCTCTGCTCATTTGAAAAATTGCCCAGACGGTCTCCGGTAAAAACCTAGGATGACCACTGAGATTGGCGAAGTCACTGGGCCCATGGGAGGAACTGGCCACAGGGGAGAGAGAAGGGGACCAGTAGGGGCTCCCAGATCCTCTGGAGAGTCCTGTGACTCCACCACGCACTGGGGAAACAGGCTGCCAAAACTTTTTGCCTTGGTTTCCTTAACTACAAATGCAATCGGATACGGACCAATTTCAACCAACAGGGGTGAGGGGAGCCGGTGCCACTGCACAGTGGCTGGTAGCAGGGGTGGCTACTTAGTGGTTGTAAAGAGAACTCTGGGTGCCGGGAAGACAGGACAGAGTGGGCAGCCCTGACGCCCGTGGCCAAAGCCTCCTCGCAGGGGTCCGACAGAGCAGCCCTGGCCTGGTCGCGTCTGCACTGCCAGCCCTGGGACCTGCCTGGTGGAAATCACCCCCACTCAGGGGCCCTGCTTTTCTCTTCTGGAAGACAGCCCTGGCTTTGTCTTCCTCCTTCTACCTTAAGTGGCAAGTTAGGGACAATGAAGGAAGGGCTGTGGATGCCTCTGGCTCAGGCTATAATTGGCTGCATTTGAAGCTCGCGTCACTCCCGGCTCACTGGGGGTGACGGGCTGGTGGGTGCCTCTCTGTGTACCTCGGTGACCTCGTCTGTAAAACAGGATGTCCCTCAGAAGGGACTGTGAGGCGTAGGTGGAATTACACATCTGTGTGTCTGTATATCTATGTTGTATCATTAATAATACAAATATGAACATATTCACATATAAACATATCATAGAGCTTATACATCTATAAGGGGACCAGATAAAGGGGAAGGGAGCATAGCAAGCCTTGGCTGGTTATTTCTGTCAAGGGCTGGGACTGTGAGTTACAATTGTGGAAACAGAGTCATCAGCAAGCCAGTGCCTCCTGGGGGCTTGGGAACGCTCCCGGGAAGACTAGAAGAGGCGAAGGAGAGGAATGAATCCTCACATCGGCTCCTTTGGCAAAAAGGCAGAAAGCTCCAGCCTCGTGCCAGTGAGAGCGGCAGGCCCTGGGTCCTTACTGTTAAGGGCCATGGAAAATAACCTGCTGTCTCGCTTCTGTTACTACGCTTAGGCATAGAGTAAGCGGGGGAGAGGTACATTCACACAGCAGGGAAGGAAGGTACGTTCACAGGGCTGTCAGTAAGATAAAATGACGGCTAGAACAGAGAGCCGAGATGCCCTGGAGCATTGAAATGCTCAAGGGTCCCTTAGGTACCCAAATAACAGGGAGTGAAATGTACTCTGGCCTAGACAATAGGATGAATAGGATGTAGAATATATTCTTGACTGAGATTAATGCTGCCTTTAGCATCTGTAGCCCTGCTTGCTCGACCAGATAACTTTCCCGGATGTGTTTTTTGCCTTTAAAAGAACCTGCTTCTTTTGGCT
>CAUYRT010059754.1:0-44181 GCA_963574885.1 Lepilemur ruficaudatus | reverse complement strand
AAAACCACAATGAGATATCACTTAACTCCAATGAGAATGACTTTTACCAAAAAGTCCCCAAACAACACATGTTGGCATGGATGTGGAGAGACAGGAACACTCATTCACTGCTGGTGGGACTGCAAACTAGTGCAACCTCTGTGGAAAGCAGTATGGAGATACCTCAAAGAGATACAAATAGAACTACCGTTTGATCCAGCAACCCCACCATTGGGTATTCCTCCAAAGGAAAAAAAAGACATTTGATAAAAAAGACATCTGCACTCAGATATTCATAGCAGCACAATTCACAACTGCAAAGCTGTGGAAACAAACCCAAGTACCCATCAATACATGAATGGATTAATAAAATACGGTATATGTATGCCATGCAGTGCTACTCGGTCATAAAAAATGAAGAACTAATACCCTTTGTACTATCCTGGTTGGAGCTGGAGCCCATTATTCTAAGTGAAGTATCACAAGAATGGAAAAACAAGCACCACATGTACTCACTGTTAAATTGGTACTAATTGACCAACACTTCTGTGTACATATGGATGTAATATTCATCAGAAATCAAGCAGGTGGGAGGGGGGAGGATGGGATAGGCAAACTCACGCCTAATGAATATAGTGCATGATGTCTGGGGTTTGGGCACACTTACAGCTCTGACTTGGGCGGTGCAAAGGCAATATATGTAACCAAAGTGTTTCTATCCCCATAATATTCTGAAATAAAAAAAAAAAAAAAGAGCTACACTCTGGGTGAAGACATGGAATGCAGTGTGCCCACCAACCCAACATACAATGGAACTGTGGTCTTGGTCTAAGCCCTTTAACAATGAATGAATGAATGAATGGATGAGTGAATGAATGTGTCCTATTATCATGCGGGTTATGGATCCAGGTGCGCTACAGTGTCGTCGGGAGAAATGCTAATCTCAGAAAACGACGTAAAGCGGTGCATGATCGACAGTGCTCTGCGCCACCAGTTAAAAGGAAGCGTTCATGTTTTTCACAGAGAATCTCATTCCCAGGATTTTCTCAGCTATAACCCTACCAAATATGAGCTCACAATTCAAATTCACAAAGCACAGAGGGAAATATTATCATAGTGAGAATTAACGGAAATAAGAAACAGCACAGTAAGATTCCCACAAAAATGCAGACATTGAAATTATGGAAATCAGACCCAAACAGAGAAAGGTACTGTATTTCCCTCAATTCTAAACGTACTAATGAGCTTTTTTTTTCCCCCTAAAAAATATCCATGGTCAGGATTTCGCAGCATCTTGTTCCTTTCTCAGATAAGATTTCTTAATGTTATCTTATATTTAATCATTGAAATTACAAAAACAGAATGTGTTAATAGCAGATGAGACATAACTAAACAGAAGAAGAGACTACCATGGAAATTAAAAGGTGTTGCAGAACGTGGCGGAAATCAAGAGGCTCTAACGCATGATTAATTGGAGAGACAGTAGAATGCGGTTGATAAATTTTCAGGATTGGTGGAAAACAAGTCATCAGATGTAAAAAGTACAACACATCAAAGGCAGAAAAAATTCTCTGTGTGTGTGTATATATATATATATAGTTACAATAAAATAATAAAATGACTAACTAAAGAAGAGCTTAATACCAACTAAAGAAAAAAAAACAGATTGTCCATAAAGGAATAAAAATTAGAACAACAGCCAGCTTCCTCTCAGTAACAACAAATAAATCTAGAATATATGAAATAACATCATCCAAATCGGAATGTTATCACCTGTTAAATAAGAATGCACAAAGAGGCAGAAATAAAGATTATTCAGGTAAAAATGAGAGAGATTACCACCAAAATATTTTTGCTAGACTCCTAAAGTAAGAAGTAAGAGGAACCAAGACATTGTGAACAGAGAGAAGGAAAATGTTGGACAGAAATAACCCAAATCTTGAAAGACATGGGTTAGAATAAATATACTCTATGTTCTTTCCATTGCTTGGGATTATAGTAGAGAGAAGGAATAATTTTAAATTCTCCATGAGTCATTCATAAACAATAGCAACTTTTAAAGTAAAATATAACTTCAGTTAGACCACTGTATTTAAAGAATAATAGCGATAAGACTTGTATTTCCAGCAAATTCATAGACGAATTACCATAAACAATATTTCTGTGGAAATAACTGTAACGTTTACATTTATTGTTTAAAAGATATGGTAAATCACATCCCTAAGTTGGCAAAACATTTAGTGGCTGAAAACAAATGAAAGCAGAAATGTAATAGATAAGTATAACAATGTGCTCCAAGTGACGTGTGTGTGTGTGTGCGCATTTGTGTGTTTGCCCTGGGAGTACTGACGCCCAGTGATCCTACGCAACCCTTATGATTAGCAGGTGGAGGTGGGAAGGCCTCTGAAGAAAAAGTCTAGGCTTAGTGAAAGGTGCAGATTCTAATTAGATGCCCCTCCATGTGGCAGCAACTCTAAAGGCTAGAATTCAATGTAATGGCAAATTGAAATAAATCTAACACAAAGGAAAGAGCAGAAAATTCATCTGAAACTTGCCAAGATATAGAGCAATATTTTCCTCCAGCTATTGAGGTACAATTGACAAATAAGCATTTTAAGTATTTAAGGTGCACGGCCTGTTGGTTTAGCACATGTCTACATCCTGAAACGATTACTACAAGCCAGGTATGATAATTAATATATCTACCAGCTCACATAGTTAAAGTTTTGAGAGGGGATCTATGGGCAAACTTCCTGTTGAAGTCCTTGGCTGGAGTTGCCTTGAGCCAGGGTTCACAGGGACCACCCTGTCGTGTAGATCTGCAGGGGCGAGCTTATAGCCTACATCCGCTGGGGTGGGCCTGGATCTTGGATGCTCGGGGATGTACCTGGAGCCCTGGACCATGTGGCGCAGACTTGAGTCCAAAATCCATGGGAGTCATCTTGAAGTGTGTGGCCACGGGGGCTGCCTAGGTGGTGGGATGGACCTGCAACCCCAGGCTGCCGAGACCAGCCTGGAGCCTGTCTTTGGGTGCCAGCTTTGTACGTGCGGCTGGAAGGGTAGGCCTGAGGCCTGTGGCCACAAGGGCCACTTGGCACCAGGGTTCACTGAATCAGACCTTGTGCTGGGCTCTGTAAAGACACACAAACACACATACACACAGAATATATACACACATACAGACACACACAGATATTTTACAGAATAACTGTGCATGCACGTCTGTATCTATTCCTAGGTACTTTAGAGTCTTGGTCAATATTGCAGATGAAATCATTTGAAAATTAGTTTTAATTGGTTCCACTAAGATAAAAAAATGTGAATTTTTATTTTCCTCTTTGATCTCATGTGCGAGGTATCCAACTAATCACACTCCTTGGTTCACAGTACATCGTCATTTACACGGGCCAAGTATTTCTTTTACGTCATTTGTCTGTTTCCTTTGTCCACATTCTCTATTGCGTTTTATTTCTCTCTCTCTCTTCGTAGACTATAATATTCACGGGAGGGCATTCACAGTCTATTCATCATCTTGGTGACAAGGACTTTGCCCCCAGAATCATCCAGGATTCTGCCATGGGCATGCCGATCGGGTTCCCTCGTGGGCCTCTGTGAAGAGATCTTTGGGGTGTACATCCAAGGACGGAATCATTTGGCAAGTGCGGCAGAACGGTCCCCAGCGTAAGCTCAAAAGCCATACGTGAGGGTCCATCATTCCCAGATTTTTGTGTTTTGCAAGTTCGGCAGGTACAGCGTATCACTTCCGTTGTTTTATTTTTGCTTTTCCACGATACAGAATGGTTTTGAGTTTTATTATTATGTTTTTCACGTTTTGGACTTTAACTTCTATGAATTGCTTTTTTCATCATTTTTCTTTTGCATTCTTATCCTTGTTCATTGACAGATTATTTATAGGTGTTATTTTGTATATATCCTAATCACTTGTTGGTTTTAGATAATGAAAATACCATTCATTATTGCATCTCCATTGTTTTGTAATGTATTATTGTATACAATGTGCACACACCAAGGGTTTTTAATGGAATAATAAATGACTGGATGGCACCACATGATGGATACTCAATGTTTTTGCTAAACTAAACTTAACTCAAAAGATGAACGGATATCTTTGGCTGTGTTCCATTTGACTCAAATTTTAATCATATTCAACTGTCCACATGTCTATTCGTAAGTCTGAGTTTATTCACAGTTGCATAATTCTTTCACTCAGGTACATAAAATTCAGAATTATAGAACACATTTCAAAAACATGATTAAATAATTTCTTTCTGGTTTTCAGAAATAATGACCAAATTATCACATAAATATTTGCAATGTGTCTTAATATTCATGTCTGACAATGAGACAAGGGTAACTCTGTGATTCTCAAGATTCTTTCCTCTGCAAAACGAAGATGACGCCTCCAGGGTTTTGGAGGTATTTAAATCACATAACAACACATGGATGACCGTATGCCTGATGTAAAATAGCTATTTAGTATTTAAAAATGCCGCATCCATTTTCCCCTTCAATGTACGTAACAGATAAACCCTCCCCAACTTAGCTCAGTTTGTGATATCTGAATTTAATCATGAAATAAGAAAAGTGGTTTCTCTAACATTTCAAATCTCTGCATGAGATTTGTACATTGTCAATAGATCTTTCTAGCAATGAAAAGGATCACTACCAAAATCTATGGAGGCCCCTTATTCAATCATTTAAGTTGTGCTTGGTTTCTTTGAATCTCAGGTTTAGGATCCTGGGGAAAGCTCTCCCTTCACTCGATTACCCTTACTTTATGATCACATAAATCTCAGTGACAGGGGGAACTTATTGCAAGTGAAGTACAGAGATTTAATCAGCATATTCTCCAAGGCAGACATGTACCCAAAATCCTTCAGCAGGTCCATACCCAATAATGCTCACATAAAGTAAATGCAGCCAGCATTTCCAATTATTAGTGACTGGCTGTATATGTTTAAAAAAAAAAAAAAACCTCTTATTTCCATTAGCTGGATTTTGTGCCTGGTACTTTTTTTGGTAATTAAGTGCTCCTTCCTCTGGGGCCTATTTCTGGAAAATGATTGAGAATTATATTTGGGTTTCAGCCGTGGCTCTATTTTTTTACACACTTTAAGACTTGGGCAGATTATTTTTTGCCTCTCTAATAACTTCTAGAGTTTTCTGAATTATGTAAGACAACGAAAATTGCTTTGCTCAGAGCATAAAATATACTTCCTTGAGCTCTGGACTTACGTAGGATACCTTTGTAGTGCCTACTAAGTGCTAGAATCATTACATGGGGACTCCATAACGGAGGTAATATTTTTAAAAGATTATTTTAGAGATCTGAAAACCGAGACTTAGAAATCAAGTCACAGGTCCAAGATCAAGGAGTAGTTGGAAGGTATATGTTGTTACCTTGGGCTGTTATTCAGCTTCACCCCTCCCTGTTGGTCTCAGACACTGAGTGACCCTTCAGAAATAGCCTGATTTCCTGTTGATCCTTCAGAGTAAATATTCTGACTGCGTGCACCCGACCTGCGCTTGTGTGATTTTTCTCGCTCGGGACTTCCTGGAGAGACATCCAGTGCCTGCCTCATCTAAAACCTCCACGCTCGCTCAAGGGGAGGCTGCAGAAGGACTACCGTCTTCCTCTATGCCACGCGCGCCTCAGCACACCAGGGGTAACGTTTCCCCAATCTTTTCCCAGGCTCGCGACCAAGACCTATTTTTGGTTGTGCTGTCAGCCTCGTAGCTGCTGACATCTCTGAACCACAAGTGGGCACCCATCTCTGTGTGCACCCACTCCCACACTTGAGGAGATCGTGAGCCTCTATCCCAGGAACTCTCTCACACCAGCTAGTAAGAAACAGCGCAAGGTTAGGACTGTGGCCACCTGCAGCCCGGAGAGCTGCCTGTGAAGACCACAGTCACATCTTGCGCGAGGGTCTAACTTCTACAAAGGATTCTCCTTGCGCTTGAAGTTCGTGGAGCAGGTGCACCTGCTCCGCTTACGAGGACCAGAGCATCACGCGAAGGCCATGTTGCTTCCCTCTCCTCCCCATCGTTGTCTCCATAGACACCGGAGAGGACGGGGATGAAGGCCGGTTCTGCTGCCTCTCGCTGTTCCTTCGGGGAGTTGTTTTGTGGTTTGTAGTTTTCGTCTTTATAAAATGAGTGTTTCGAGTTTTTGGGGTTTTTTTTGTTTTTAACTTGGGATCTTAGACACAGCATTAGAAAAACAGGAAAAAATCCACTTATTCCGTTAGTTACATAAGTTTGTATGTATGCCATAGATTATACATATGTGTATGTGTGTGTCTACATATATGTACTCAAGTTTGATTTTTCTCTCCAGTTCCTTGACCCTCAACCAGGACTCAGCATATTTTGACTTTATTCATTAATTTAATTAGGAAATGTTAATTTTCATGTTTTTTTTTTTTTTTTAGTTTCCTCTAGCAATATATATTTTTTTAATTTTATTGGGGGAAAACTACAAAACATTTACAGCCTAACCATTTCATATTTGTCATTTCACTTAATCCTTAGAGAACACAAAGAGATTGAAATTACTACCCCAAAGAATGTGTATAAATTGTCTTGTATTTTTCACACTTCTCAACCCTATAAGGTTACAGAGAATAAAATTGTGGCTCTAGGAGGTTAAGGGAGATTACCAAGTCAACATTGCCTGAATTATGATTGAAAGAGATTAAAAAAAAGAAAAAATGAGTATGAGAAATATCACTTATGACTGAAAAACCAGTTTATACATAAAAATCTTTTTTTTTTTTTTTGCTTTCCTTTCTTTATCACTTATTTACAGGTAGCCAACAATAAATACAGCGGAAGTTGGCTGCAATCGTCAACCACGCAGGACTCTTGCAGATTAAGGGGCACGTCTTGGTGTTCCGAGTAATCTACCTTCGCTGGTTCTGGTGGCTCATCAAAATTCCACCCACCGGCTGCTAAAGGAATAAATAATATGCAAACGACTGTTTGTGGCATCAGGTTCATCAAAGTGATTCTAGATCTCCAAGCGTCACAGGGGAATGGTGGAACGCATGCTTCCTCCTTAAAAGAGAGGTCCTTTATTTTCTTGTCAGGGCAGACGGGCGCTGGCTGTCTCACTTGAGGCATCTGTGATAATTGTTTCATCTTTATATTGCTGGGCCTTTAAAAATATTTCTCTATACCAAAATGGCCTGGCACCCGTTGCTCTGGCATCTGTAGCATAGTTGTCTTTTTTTCTTTTTTCTTTCAGCATATATCAGAAAATAACAAAATATGAGGAAATGGTTATTAATAGCTATGCTAAGGTGCTCATAAAACAGCTTCTAACCACTGTCTGCTCCTAGCCATCCTTCACCATTTTTGAAGGATTCAAATGCATTTACATTAATCGGTAATAAAAGATAGTTTCATGTATTTAATTCTCCTTTGTTTAGAGATATATATGTATGTGTATAAATAACACACACACTAGTCTATGTATAAATATGTGTGTGTACGCAGTCATGTGATGCTGCTGATGTTTTGGGCAATGCAGATTGCATACACAACTGTGGTCCCGTAAGATTATAATACCGTATTTTTACTGTATCTTTTCTGTGTTTAGATATGTAACGCAGACACCATTGCATTCCAGTTGCCTACAGTATTCAGTGCAGTAACGCGCCATACAGGTTTGTAGCCTGGGAGCAATAGCTATATCATCTAGGTTTGTGTAAGGACACTCTACAATGTTTGCACAGAGATGAAATTGCCTAATGATGCATTTCTCTAAACATAATCGTCAAGTGACACATGACTGTATATAACTATGTCTAAATCTATATCTATGTCCGAAAGATATTGTTAAATAGAAAAGAACAACTTAACACATATTTGTATGAATCCTAAGGTGGTTCAGATATTGAAGTAAAAAATGGACTTTAAAGTAGTTATTATTACCATAGTCATACATGTAAAGAAACTATGCTCATAATGAATGAAAAAAGGAACTTTCAGAGTTAAATAAAATGTGTAAGAAACAGCAAAATGGAAGCTCTACAATAAAAATTAATTTGAAATAAACAATTACACTGTATGCACTTAATAGCAAAATGTGCATGGCAGAAGAGTTGATACATTTACAGTAGCTCAATAAAAATACACAATTTGAAAAACATGGGGGAAAATTAAGTTAAAATATGAACAGAGCTTCAGGACCTCTGTGACAACATCTAAAGGTCCAACTTAACAATTGGGACCCAAGACGAGGAGGGAAATGAAAAGAGGCCATAAAATAGTAAGGAAACAGTGTTCAAATATTACCCAAACCTGGGGATGATATACATTTTCAGGATTTCGAAGATAAGTAAACCGTAAACAGGCTAAACAGAAAACAAAGCTGAATGAAGCACATTACAGTCAAACTGATGAAAACCAAATGTAACAAGAAAATCGTCAGTGCTGCAGAAACACAAATTACGCCCCATAGAGGTGGGCAAGATGAATGCTGATCTCTCATCAGAAACAATAGAACAATCACTTTAAAGTCCTAAAAGAAATTCAAAATAAAATCTTCCCACACAGAAGTCTATTTCCACAGGAAACATCATTCGAGAATGATGGCACGATAAAGCATTTTAAGTGAAAGAAATCTAAGAGAATTCAGCATGAGCAGCCCTTCGACGTAAGAAACACTTTATAAAGATTCTTCTGGCCGAAGAGAAAGGGTGTCAGACGGACCGTGACCTTTAGAAAGAAGTGGAGAGCCCTGGGAACAGTAAATATGAAGACAAATAGATAAAGTTCCCTTAAATTCTTTAATATCCAAACAATAGTTCAAAACCAACATTCTAATATTGCATCATTATGATGATGACATGTGTAGATTTATTGTATAAAATAATTATTGTTTAAAGGACAGAGCAGGGGGTCGGAAAACATACACTGTTGAAGATTTTCCTACTTCGCATGTAGGTAAAAATCCTATGTTCTTCTGTGTGGCAAAATATTGTATCTTGATACCTAGAGTGACTACAAAAACAAACAAACAAACACAAAGTGTTATAGTTAAAAAGAGAATACATAAAACAAAATGGAAGTCTTAAAAAGGATTCAAATAATACAAAAGAAGTCAGGAAAATGGGAACGGAAACAGAAAGGAAAAGAGAAGGGCAGGACGGCGTCTGGCTGTGTACTCCAGCCTGCACCGCTGTTTCTGCCCTGGCCCGTTGCTTTCTCCTCCAGTTTCAGGGAAGACGTCTTCGGGCTATCTGTAAGGAATGTGTTTGGTTCCAGGGTTCTGGCTGGAGACTGACTGCAAACTCAACAAGGTAATTGAAGAGATCCTAAGAGACTTTTACAGAGATGTGGGCAGGGTTGAGATGAAGTGTCCAGGACCCAGAACAGTAGAAATGTTAGTCCTGCAGGCCTGAGGTCAAAGAGAGAAACTGTTACCAGAACAGATGAGAGTACTGTCCGCAGGGGAGGGGTTGCCTGACCGGAAAAATAATTCAGCAACTACTGAACACCTGACCTCGCTATTCCGTTGACCCGAAGTCCACTGCTTTTTCTCCACTGGTCAAGCAGAAGCAAAATAAAGAAGGAAACTGTGGCCCTGCTATCTGCGGGGTAACTTTTCCAAAGCACAGAGAAAGGATAATGCAGACACAGAGTAGAAAAAGGAACGTTCTTCTACACTGCTGGGCTGACTCATTATCTTACGTCGACTCATAGTGCAAGGCTGCTGATGAGGAATCTGACAAATTTATCACCTATTGCTTCATGTACAGACGTCATCGGTTTTTCTAATCCCGAGAGGCCCTAAATTTCTGAGCACTTCAACACTTCGCATTGTAAGCAGAGATGGAATGGAATACAGGCCTATTAAAGATTTTCCTCAACCTAAAGTCTGCAATTTTGCTAATATTTGCCTAACCTTCATTTTTTATGGTTCAAATATTTATGCCACATACATCAATGTTCTACATTTTTCTGATTTCTTTTCCAAAGCAAGGGCTTAGTAGGCAAGGGAGTGGCCTTGGAATTTACCGTAGCTTGCAGTTTCACCAAATGTTTGGCCCTGGCTTGGTTTTCCGTCTCAACATTGCCATTCACGTTCTGGTTTTTCTCTTCTTGATTACTTTAGTAACTGCCCCACAAGACGTTGAGCCAGCTCTAGTACTGAAGACTCTACACTAAAAGTTATGTAGATGTAATTTATTTTTATAGCTGATGTGAGAACCAATTGAGAAAATGTATTTGAAACAAGTATATACGTGAAAATGAATAAATACAAGGGCTGTCCAGAAAGTACCCAGCCATGTAACATGTTCTCATTACATTAACTATGGCTGGATACTTTCCGGGCAGCCCTCATGAATAAATCTATTATGTTTTTTTAATAAAATGTAGAGTAAATCCTTTACACAAGGAAATTTCAGTCCTGCTGAACAAAGAGAAATAAACACATGATGTCTGAAGAGCAATGTAAAAGTTTCCTAGGACACAATTCTACTCTGCTGGAGCATTTATGAGGATCACTGTGATGATGATATTTACATTTTTTTTTTTCTGAGACAGGGTATTACTCTATTGCCCAGGCTAGAGTGCAATGGCATCATCATAGCTCACAGCAACCTCAAACTCCTGGACTCAAGGGATCTCCTGCCTCAGCCTCCTGAGTAGCTTGGACTACAGGTGTGCACCACAATACTCAGCTAATTCTTCTATTTATTTGTAGAGACAGGGTCTCACTATGTTGCCCAGGTTGGTCTCGAACTTCTGGTCTCAAGCAATCTTTCCACCTTGGCTTCCCAAAGTGCTAGGATTACAGATGGGAGCCACCATGCCCAGCCAAGGAGTGGCAAAACTGGAATGGAGAAAATTCAGGAGTGCTACTGTGAGTAGATGACCTTTGAGTTTATTTTTGAGGCTAATCTCTTTAATTTTAAATCACAAGCTTACAGGCCCATAAAAATCACTTGCAAATCTAAAGGAATCTGTGATGTGCATTGACTATCAAATACTTGTAGATACAAAAATTTCTAAACAAACTATTGAATAGTGTCATCTTTTTATAGCAGACTCTTAAAGCTTTGCACATTAAAAAAAATACTTGTTGCTATATCTCCCATATATGTGTTATTATTCTGATTATGCATATTTTACAATTTGGTTATACTTTCTATAAAATTCACATAACAGATATTTTTCTCTAACTTAACTACATAAGTTCATTGGGAACAGGGGCTAAGAGCTTCAGGTTTCTTTGTTTTACTTTACATAAATGGGATAAAATTGGATGACCATTAAAGACTTAAATAATTGTTTCATAATAAGTTTAAACTTAAACTTATTTTATTTATGCCCTATGTTGCTCATATTCTATGCTTTTATACCACAGTCTGCAAGAGTTCAAGGCGAAGTAAAGTGTCTATAACCTAACTGACATAGGTAGGAACTACATTGTCACTAAGGCCAATTACTCCAGAGGAGAGAAAAGTAATAGACTCAAGTTCAAACCGTAAAGACGTGTGCATCAACCAAAATAATTTCTTCCTGGTCAGTTGATGTTTTAAGGAAAGAGTAAAGGAAGAAAGTCCTTGCCCACATCTATTTCTTTACAGTCACAGCAAGGGTTTGCAAGAAATAATTGACTGTTTCATGGAAATCACATTCACGTATCTTTAATACAAAGAAAAGGAGAAATATGTTGTTGCTCGTTTGTCAGGAGTACACAATTTGACAGTTCCCCTAGCATAGAATTATGAAACGTGGAGTATTCATAAATAATAACGTGAAGCAATGTATTATTAAATCTGGTAGGAAGGTGGAGATTAGTCTCTCGGAACATTGAAAAGACAAATCTGAATCAATGCTGCCAGATCAATCTAAGAAAATTCTGTTCAAGTATGTTTTTGTTGTTTGCAAATGAAGTAAATTTAAAACTGTAACCATGTGTGGGTCAACACATTTTCATTAAAATGTAAAGCAATAAAAGATTTGCGATCAGGAAGATTGGAGGTGCTTACTGCTCTATGAATAATTGCTGCTCTGTTGTTTTGCGGAGTAATGTGAAGATCATTATATTCTGTTTCAATGTTAATTCTGTATATACGTGTTCGATTGTTATTACACGTAAATGTCTTTGTTAAACCTTACCGTGAACTTCAAGAGGTGTATAAATCAACACCTGTCTTTTACATCAGGGTACTGTAAAATGTATGTGCGCATGCGGTTATATGCATACATACCCAAGACTTACCGACGGATATTTCAGCATTGTGATTTGCAACTCGGGAAAATGTAAGAACTATAACATAAGATGCATTACAAACCGATGTCAAAACTACCCTGGAGTTAATACTGACCCCTAACTGAAACTAAATATTTCCAAATATTAGTTGCTAATTGAGAATTTTGCCTTAATCACATTTTCTTTTTTTTTTCTTTATTGAAGTATACTTTTTCTAATCGAGTATGTCCAGAAGAGTATAGATTAGATGGTAACTACAATTCTTTAGCTAGCAGTTTTATTTTTTATTTATTTTTTGCTACTTTTTAAAGACAGGTTCTCACTATGTTTCCAGGCTGGAGTGCAGTGGTTTAATCATAGCTCAACATAGCCTCAGAATCCTGGGCTCAAATGATCCTCCCACTTCACTCAGCCTCCTGAGTAGCTGGTATTATAGTCTTGCATCAACACACTTGGCTAACTTAAAAAATTTTATTTACTTATTTATTTATATTTTAGAGATGGGGTTACTATGTTACCTAGGCTGGTCCCAAACTCCTGGGCTCAAGTGATCCTCCTGCCTCAGCCTCCCAAAGTGCTGGGAGTACAGGCGTGAGCCACCATGCCCAACCTCTTTAGCTCGTCTACACTGCCTCCTCTCGTAAGTCATGACGTACACTAATATGAATCATAGGGATGAGGTTTATGCTGTGATGATGATACATTGCAAATGACTCCATAATCTTCATAACCACAACACAAACATGTTCTTGTCATTCTCAAGAATGTGGTTTAGGAGACACAGCTGAGCTTGAGTTGCAGTTTACTCTACGTGTCTCCCATGCGGAGACACGGGCTGAAGACAGCGGCCACGTAGGGTCTGTTCTCTGACTGTGAAAGGCAGATGTGCTGTCAGCCTGAGAGCAGCTCAGAATCTGTATGCGTTCACTTCCACCCCGAGTGCGTTGACCTAACCAGTCTCATGGCCAAGACCTCTGTCAGTAGGGTGGGGCAATGTTCTCCACCCCCAGGGAGGCACGGCCTGGGAATGGAGGGAAGAATGAGGCATTAGAGAACCGTACTCTCTACCACGCTAAATACAAGTTTACCTCTATGATTCAGTAGAGACCAGTCTGTAAAGATGGCTATTCTTAACTGTTGAGTAATCTTTTGGCATATTTAAAATGGTGGAAATATTTAGAACTTCAAAACCATAGACATCTGTTAACAACTGATAGTCTGGCTTTGGGGGGAGGGAAGGAAGAATTTAGAAGTGACACCTGTGCCCGTCACCCTCCCTGTTCTTCTTTGGCCTTTAAGCGTATTTGTACGTATCATCCAGAAACTTGTCCTCTATGACGAAGAAAGGAGCTGTGGTAGAGATAAGGGTTTCTTATACTTAATATGGAAGAAGGAGGTATCTCATAATTTGTAATTGGGAAACCGACCATCAGGGGTGTCGTTCCCATTGGAAAAAGCACTTCAGGCGCAATTCAGAGAAATTATAAGAAAAATTGTCAGGAGGAGATTCCGTTCTTCTCTAGCAGAAAGCAGCTCAGAGGAGAGGATGCTCTCCTTGTTTCTAGGAAAAGGAGATCATTTCAGCTTCATCTAATAAGCTTTCTAGCTTATTATAAGAAATTTATCTATAAAAATTCCTCTGAACTTAAGTGAAAGGTTAAAATTAGACTAGAAAATAATTTAGGTATAATGAGCTCCAATTTAATTATTTTTTTTTCCTCCACAGGACACTCAGTTAAATTTGAATCTCAGATTTTAAAAACTTGTGTAAGTATGCCCATGCAACAGTTGGAATACACTTATACTAAGTATGCTTGGCTCATCTGAAATTCCCATTTAACTGGCCACCCTCTCTTTTATCTGGCAACCCTGCCAAGCTGAACGATAGTACTACTGTTCCAGGGTCACTTGACTTCTCAGCATCTAAAATGTCTTCCTGGAGTTACGAAGATCCCATCTTCATCTCTTCCACTAGTCTCTCTTGCTCTGTTTCATCTTTTAGCAATGGCATCTTTTATCCATGTTCTGTCCTCCGCTCTCTTGTCACTCTTTTACCACGGCCTTTTTGGAGGTACCTGGCATACCCATGTTTGAAATGATACCAACATGCTGATAATCCCGAACACCAAACATCCAGCTCATCGCTTGGAGTTAAGGCCCAAGTTCCTCACCCACTACACGGGACCACTGAGATGTGCACCCACGATTCTCTGTGAGCCTCGTTCCCCCAATGCCTGCACAAAACCCTAAATTAGCTGTGTTCTTTCCAAACCACGGCTTTGAGTGGGACCCGTGGGATGCTTTGAATCACAATATAAGCACACGTAGAAGCATTCAGTAGAACCCAGTAAGAAAATACTTATTGAACAATTATCATGTATTCAATTAACTAAGGAGTGACTTAAAAAAGAAATTACAATTTTGCTTACTTCGGTATTCCACAATTAATTATTCTTTTCTACTCATACAAGTGGTACATTTATAAATTTCTTCCTACGCTGATAGAGATATTGTTCACATGTCACTGGGTCATGTTTTCATCTAGATAACTTTCCCATTTGCTCCTGCTGGAATGGCGTGACTGTTGGGCCAGCAAGTCTCCTCATTCATCAGGTGAGTTTACCTTTGAATTACATCTCTATTTCTAGGAGAATTCATTCACCGAATATTTAGCATATGTCAGGTTCAGATGTTAGAGATAACACTGTGGATAAGAAATAAATGGCTGGGCACCGTGGCTTATGCCCATAATCCTACCTACTCAGAAAGCCGAGACTGAGATAGGAGGATGGCTAGAGCCCAGGAGTCTGAGCCCAGCTTGGACAACATCACAAGATGCTGTCTCCACAAACAGACAAACAAACAAGAAACAAACAAACAAACAAACAAAATGAACACTCTCTCAGGAGGATTTACAATTTGAGTTTGGGGTATTTCTAGATTATCATATTATTTAAATTAATTCTTAAGAATATGTATATAAATTTGTCAAACATACAATTAGGACAATTTAGTCAGTTAATAACTTTTGAATTCTACAGAAACTGTGATTAAAGATCAAACCTAAAAAAAATCTTCTAAGCCTGCATAAACTGTCAAAAAAAATCACTAAACAATGCTTACAGTTCAGTTTTCAACATTAATTAATCAAATAACTTTGCACATCATCTTGGCGTTTATAGTTAAACTGAATTTAATAATTATCTGTTTGAATTTCATAACCACACACATTAGTTTCTACAAGAACCTCAATCCCAATATTTTCATGACATCAATTTCCACCTGGAGTTAAAAACATCTGGATTAAAAGCAAAATGGCTAACACCTTTACACCCACATGTACACACACTCCTACATATAAAATTTGTTTTTATCAGAATTGGAAGAGTGAGTTATAGTTAAAGTAATTTTCTGTCAAGTCAAGGGTTAACTAGATAGTTGATTTTGATTAATTGTTCAGATTTTTCTGGTTGAAAGCACTTATGAAATAAACTAGTATTAATTGAATTTATATATGTTTATTTAATTTCTAACATATTTATTTCTCACCTTCTGTTGAACCTCTCAAATTGCAGACAGAATCTGTGAGTTCACTAAGGGCTATTTGTAGAATCCGTCATTTTCTGTTTGATTCATCTTTATAATATTTATCCCAAAGAAGCTAGCACTGAACGATTTTCAACTCCATTCAAAGGTAGCAGGAATGCACTGGCTTATTTACATTGACATACATTTTCAGAATTCAAAAACCCACATGTTTGTACTTCCAAAAGCCCTGGGCTTCATATGCAGCTAAGGCCCAGCAAGCCGTGATTGTTCTGGAAGCTCATAGTGGGTCAGCAGTCAGATCACAAAGAATCTGATCCAAGGAGGAAAACATGACTGGGGTAAATGTTTCCATTTTCTGACATTGTGAAAAGTGCTTATACTTTTGGGTTGATTTATTTTAAATAGAGACTAGTTTTATCCTAGTCCCAAATGCTAATTTGTCTTCTGTATGTGGCTATCTAATTTTCCCAACACCATTTATTGAGTAAGGATTCTCTTTTCCCAGTGTATGTTTTTGTCTGGTTTCTCAAAAAGCAGATAGCAATATGAGGATGGTTTTATATCTGGGTTCTCAGTTCTGTTCCATTTGTTTATGTCTCTATTCTTGTGCCAACACCACACAGTTTTGGTTACTATAGCTTTGTAGTATAGCTTTGAGTCTGGTAAATTGATGCCTCCCAATTTGTTCTTTTTGCTTAAGATTGCTTTGGCTATATGGGGTCTTCTCTGGTTCCATATGAAGTGTAGAATTATTTTTCTATTTGTATATAGCCCTTGTTTTTAGTCAGATATGAAGAAAAAATATATCGTCCCATCTTCTCCTCAAACATGCTTTAGAACACACTTTCTAGGAGAGGTGAAGATAACACAGTTTATAAACAGAAACATAAAAGAGTTACACTTCTATTTCCAGCCTTAAAACTGCTTGGCGGCATCCTCTCTGAGATCTCCCTTCTCCCTGAAGCATCTCTCCAGGTGAAAGAGCCGTTGGGAGAGCTGTGGAGCTCCCTGCTCCTGGAGACTGCACCGGCACTATCTTTAGACATAAAGTATTTCCTACGGGCACCAGCTCATCAGGAAGCTATTTGTACAGCTCAAGTGTCCCACTTCATCATGACTTCTCACCGTAATTAGACTCACAAAAGATAATTTACAAAAATATATTGAGCCGTTGGTTTGAATGGGCGTTAAAAATGCAGCTATGGCAAAATGGCATAACAGGAGATAAATAACCCGAGAAAAATAGAAAAGAGAGCGTCTTATCTTCACATACCCAGCACCTAGTCAAAGCTTACAACTGAATTTTTTTAAAAAAAGTGAAAATAAATGGCTGAAATGAACAAAGGAAAGTGAATCGGAAGGAAGATAATTAATATCTAATAAGAACTTATTTGTGCCAGTTGTTTTACATTTTACCCATTTTCCTTTAAAACATAATAACAATCTTCTTTGTTTTTTAATTTAAGACTAGGAAATTGAGACCCAAGGAAGCAAAGCATACACACACACAGACACACACACACACACATTTTATTTTAAAATCACAAAACTAGAAACTGATGGGGCAGGTTTTCCATCCAGATCTTTATGACATGAGAGGCTATGCCCTTTCCACTGTGCTATGCTACTTTTTACCAGTATATACACAAAAGGATTTTAACCCTTAGTTAACTTTTTAAACTTTCAAAACTTCTTTGCATTTTAATGACATCCTTCATAATCCATAAACTGTGAAAACATCAAATTATTAAGAAAACAAAAAGTTATGTATGTCCCAATTTTTTGGAGGAGTTACCCTTGGACTATATATTCATGATAGTTCACAGATCTCTATTGTACGAACTCCATGTGATTTCAGTTGGTTTTCAAATTTCTAAATTACTAATAAGTATATAAATGGACATGCTGATTCATTCCAATCTCTTGGCGATAAGAAAACCATGAGATCTAAAGAGGAAATAAATGAGAGGCCAAATTCTAAAATTATTGACTTCTAAGCATAAAATTCTAAAACTGTTTATTTCCGGGACATAAGATGCCTTGAGGTCCACAGAAAATTGCAGGTCTGTTGTGGCAGGCAGGGAAGGACAGACATGAGAAGAGCTGGCTCTCAGGCAATTAGCTTAAACCTTTACTTTTATCTTAACACTCCTAATATGAGTGAGATCAAAATTTCATCTAGGAATATAGGTTTCACTCTGTGAAGCATAATCCATGGCTTAACTAGTCAGAAGAAATGAGAAAAGTTCCTTGTAAGATTTATAAGATGAAAATATTTAGGATGGCAGGGCTGCTTTTAAGTAAGATTTCAGTCTCAGATTAGTAAAGACCCAAATCAAACATTTTAAAGACACTTTAGAGAAACAAAGTGATTAAAATATAAAATTACAAAAGGTTCTATAGTGTGCAGGGCAAAGCATGCTTGGGTAAACCTCGACCCTAGCCATGACCCGTCATTCCCTAGTTGGTTACATGGGTAAAGCCACTCTCTAGTCTTAATTTCATATTTGACAAATGGGAGATTAGTTTAGATTACTTTAAAAGTTTCTTGCAATAATAGACTTTTTTCATGTTTAAAAAGGCACATAAAATGTCAGAAAAGCAAAGTCTGAATGCATAATGGCCATACAAATGTGAATCCTAATAGTTAAAACAGGTAATTTGGAATGTCAATTTGTCCTCCTGGCAACTTAGAAATTTGGGTGTGAAAATAACCAGAGAGAAATTACAGTAAGGACACAGAGAGCTTCATTCCAGTTATGCAGACGAGCAGAGAAACTGAATGAATTTAGTATGGCATCCTACGGGAATTACAACTGTAATGATACTACATAAGAAATGAAAGACAGTGAGGATATTGCTGGGTGAGCCAACCACATATAGTCATGCTAAAATTGACACTAGAGCCCACTTGATTGGACAAGAGCTAGAAATAGTACAAGATTCAAAAAGCTTTTCTTTAAAAAAGGAAGCTAATAACCCATGCAGCAATTAGAGAGGGCTTTCATGCCCACTCCCACCTAGACTACTGAGTTTATTGATCAACCCATTTAAATATTTGATCAACTATGACTAAGATTATAATATGCTCATTAAAGCAGATCGTCATGGGTCATGGTGAAATTTAAACATAATTACTCGCCTTTGAAGAAGCCACCTCTAACTGGAGTAAAAATACATGTGCAAAATTAATGTAATAACAATGATAGTAGTAATGATGTCATAGGACTATTTTGATTTTTGATTTTTGATTTTTTAAAAAATTTCAAGATATCATGGGGGTACAAATGTTTTGGTTACATAAATTGCTTTTGTACCATTTGAGTCAAAGTTATAAGCATGCCCACCCCCAGACAGTGTACATTGTGCCTGTTAGGTGTGACTTTACCCATCCCCTCCTCCCCCCACCCACCTGCTTGATTTCTGATGAATGTTATTTCCATATGTGCACGTAAGTCTTGATCCATTAGTACCAATTTAATGGTGAGTACATGTGGTGCTTGTTTTTCCTGAAGCGTACTGATTTCCTGAAGCCCATGCTAAGTACTTGTGCTGCCTTTGGAGGGAGGGAACGTGGCTTGTGTTCTGCAGAGAATGGTGGCAGCCTTGTGAAGCAGACGTCTGTGATCCACCCACATCCCTCATTGGCTGTTCTGTCCATGTAGACTTTCCAACATCAAACTTCTCTATTTCCATGAGGCATGGCTGGATCAGCAGAAAAGGACATCAGTAGTAGAAGCAGTCTCTGTCGCAGCAGCACCCCCTGTTTTCTGCAGAACAGGTAGCACTCTGTCAGTTTGGGCCAGGTGCTAGGGAAGCAAAGGTAAGCCACATGGGAGACTGGACCATCTCACACGTAATCTTCAAGCTTCTAATGTCTAGATTGCTGCCTGGATCTACACCCACCTGTACTATTTACCAGACGTGGGATCTTGGGCAAGTCACTCTGCCTTTTTTACTCCACATTTTTGCTAAAATGGAGAGTATGATAATTATACTACTTCTCTTGCAGCGTGGCAATGAACATTACATGGACCCGGTGAGCATTGCAGAGGGGAAGGGCATGCCTCTGATCCTCGCTTGGGAGAGGCAAAGACATAAAATGTAACCAAAATGTTTGTACCCTCATAATATCCTCAAATAAAAATTAAGAAAAAGAAAATAATAAATAGTAGACATGTAAAAAAATAAGGCAATTTAGGTAAAATACCTAACTCATTGACTGCCCCATGACAAGCATTCAACTCATGTTAGTTGCATTTATCTAGAGGCCAAACCCCCCAATATTCTTCTGGAGAAATTACTGCATTTACCCACTGACCATCCCACAGAGAGAGACAGTGGGCAGGTGCGGCTTTGTTACAGAAGGAGCAGGGCTGATGCCAGCAAGAAGTAGACACGCTGAGCAAAGAAGGGGCGTTGTGAGCTGTTGTGTTCCACGCACGCAGAGACTCCACAAATCATAGAAAGAAAACTATGATAAGTTACGATGTGTTTTGTGTGCGTGTGTGGTGTGCGTGCTTGGTAAAGAAAACGGGTAGACGGTAGCAGGACGTATCGAATTTACTGGCAGCATCTTACCTGGTGCAGGGACTGTGTAGTCACACGGAGTGTGAGGCTGTGCGTGTTTAGCATTGTTAGATTCTTAGGAAATCAGGAAAGTCTAAAATTGCAAATATTACTTCAGATCATTTTAAATGTCCATTCCACTTCAGGATACAGTTGATTTAATATTTTTGCACATTTCTTTTTCAGGTATGTTATTATTTTCACTTGTAACCTATCTTTAAACACTCAAGTTAAAATGGTTTCCAAGGACACTATATATTGCCAATAACAGTCCTGTTGAACTGTTTTATGGGACAATAATCTGGCCTCCTAGTGGTGAAAACCAGCCATCAACCACACAGTCAATTCACCAGAGAGCAGTAGGGAGGTGCATTATTGCTTCATAAAACATCACAGCAGTATTATTATGACTAAATGCTAGGTGAAACCTTTTTGATATTTCAATTGGCATTTATCAAAAAAGGGAAAACATATATATGTATATATGTGTGTGTATGTGTGTGTGCCTGTATAAAGGATATCTGACACCTTGCCAAGGACATATTTTTTTTCCTTTAAAGGTTGAAAATACTGAAGCCCCAAACAGAGCTGTAGTTTATGCATCCAGTAAAAGTGATTAAGTTGTAAATGCTGATCTTGCTAATGCTAATGAGTGGTTTACTAGAAATAAATTGTGTTTAACTGTATTCAGAATGCGATCCACATAATCAGAACTGACTGGTAAATTAGCACCAGTCAAAGTTATCAGCATACAGTAAGGATGGCAAGGAAAAGAGGAAAAAAAAAAAAAGTCCTTGTTGAATTCACACAAGCTTATACGAAAAGATCCAATCTTAAAATCTCAAGTGCTGAGCGGCTAAGTAATCATTTACTGCGTGCCCCTGCTCGCGTATAAACCGTGCAATTTTATTAGCTCTCTTGACAATGCAGGCTGGTGGCTCCGAGTTCTGATAAAAGAATGTTCTTTTCAATGTCTAATCTAAATCCCCTCTGCTGCAGTTTAAGCCAAGCTCTGCTCTGCAGTCTCTCAGCAGAAATAAACTTCCACCTCCCCCGCCATCCCTCACGTTACGGCCATTCTCTAGCCTAAAATATCCCCTTGCACGCTCACTCCATTCCATACGGGAATGACGCTGGCGGTGGAATCACAGTGTATAAAATGCACACACTGTGTGCGACTGTGTGCACATGCACAGACCACGCAAAGGGTGCATTGCCGAAATGTCAGCAAGGGCTTTGTTTTCTCTTACTCTCTGCTCTAGTTCAATTCCCTTGGATTTTAGCATGTATTACTTCATGTTTTTAAACCAATTCACTTCTGATACAGCACATGCTATGTCACGGAAGTTTTGTTTTACTCTCTTGCTTATTAAGATCTAAAGTTGTTCTTAACTTTGCAGGCCCTCTTCACCATGTGAAGGACCTGCAAACGTGTCAACGTATGTGCGTAAACCATCTCCTGTAGATGTAGGTGGGAGATGTGCTCCAGTGTATGTAAGGAGAGAGAGGGATATTTTCAGATTTGCACTGAGCATTTCTGAAGTTAATTAAACACAGTGGTTTAATATGTTTGCTCTTCAGTATTGATTATCATCCAGGAACTCACAATTCTTCAGACGTTAATCATTTTTTTATTTATTAAAACTTACGGGTAAATGATCTCTCCCTCTCACTATTCACGTGCAGTAAGCATGTACTGAGTGCCACTCTGCTTAAATGACACTCTCTGGACAGAGTGTCGTGCTAGCTACTTTCACTCATCCTTAGGCTTAAATGATTTCTGAAGTTTTGTTCTTATTTCATGTGTGTGTTTGTGTTTA
The DNA here is from genome assembly GCA_963574885.1 of Lepilemur ruficaudatus. Classification (NCBI taxonomy): domain Eukaryota; kingdom Metazoa; phylum Chordata; class Mammalia; order Primates; family Lepilemuridae; genus Lepilemur; species Lepilemur ruficaudatus. The sequence continues at coordinate 22,011 of CAUYRT010059754.1, read as the reverse complement.
ACAGCTCTATTGAGGTATAAATTTCTATACTGTAAAATTCACCTACTTTAAGTGCACAATTCAATAATATTTTGCAAATTTACAGAATTGTCAACCTGATCACAGTTCAGTGTTAGAACATTTCATCACCCCAAAGACACATGTTTTACATAGCCTATTTTGTATGGTCGGTGTTGTATAATTATGTGTTTTTAAAATTTTGTCACGCAAAACAAAATTTGGAGCTATCTCATATATTAATTCAGCACATGTGATACTAAATATATTTTCTCATAAAAATAAAGCAATTTAATATCTATAAAAGTGTCATGTAAAGCATATGTTTCATAGCAAAAACAAAAGCAAAATGTTCATTAGTTTTAATATAATACCCTTTAAGTAAAGTAGGTTTGACCTACTGAACTTCCTGACCAAGGACAGATCAATGACACAGAAGGACTCAGTTAGATTTTGTCCTCCATCCGTCTATAAAAGTTTCTAAAATGCAGTCCGGTCTCCTGGGCTCTCAGGCGCCCAGCTTCACTTTCTTGCTGACTCCAGAGATAAATCTTCACACATTTTTCACGTAAGAGTTTTTAATGCTAAACTCCACGGGCAACATGCAAAGGGCAACACAACTAGCACTCCTGACAACACTACGAAGTTTCAAGCAATTTGCTATCTTCTTACATTCGTGCTGCAGACTTCTCAGTCTGGAGTCCTCTTATTTTATTTAGATGATGTTATAGGTGTACTTGAAGCTAAAAAAGCAATATCACCATAGGTCAAATTAAATTGCCTCTCTGAATGAAATTAGATATAATCAAATATAAGTAATGAGATCAGGCATCTTTAAAAACTAACCAGGAATTTTTTTTATGTATACTTAAGTTCAGTCTAAAGAAATTAGGTTGTGATCCTTACTAGAAAAGCCCTAATATAGTTTCAATATAATCTGCTTTTAGAAATAATGCACTAGTGAAGAATATGTCCTAAAGGAATTTACAAAAGGATAGTCAGATGTGTACTGTGTGTCTTTTGCACTGTACATGGGCAAATGTGCTAGCCATCTTGTGCAGCAGATATACAAATCCTTGTATTAAAGAGGGTTGTGCTCACGTATTATGGGTTTAATGACATTGCCTGATAGCATCATCCCACAAGCACACTTTAATATGATTTTGTGGTCACCAACCAATCCAGATTACAATTTGCATTATTCAGTAAGTTTCTATAAACAGATATTTCATCAGTGAGTTGAAGTCCACACTTGAAGTTATTATTGTCAGTATCAACTGACGACTTCTGCATATTAGCATGAACATTTGCGTATTTGGTTATGCCAAATCAAATTGTAGGACCTAACGATCCGGGGGGATAATGAATCATCAAACTCCCAAACCTAATAATTAATAATAGTTGCTTGGAATATCCTTAATTTACCAAGAAAATTCCTTGGAATATAGTTACCATAGTAACGTAATGCCACCAAAGGGAACCTGTTGGGGGAGCATTGCTGTGCCCCACCAATTTCAACTTCATTTCATCTCAAAATACAGCCATCAGAGTGGAGTACTCCCACACACCGAGGAACACAAAGTCTCTCTTGGGTACATGGAGTGGAGATGAGGAGTGGAGAGCTTAAGGGAATCAATATCCAGATCCTGAATTTCTTACATTCTCTTTTTATTTTTTCAAGTTGACACATAATAATTTCATATATCTATGGGGCACGCAGTGATGTGTCGACACGTATAGTGCGTAGGGATCAAGTCGGGGTAATGAGCATATTCATCACCCCAGACATTTATCATTTCTTTGTGTTGGGAACATTCCAAATTCTCTCTTCTAGCTACCCCCAAATATATATTAAATTATTGTTAATTTTGGGCACCCTTCCCTGCTATAGAACACTCGAAACTACTCCTCCTATCTAGCTGTTATTTTGTGTCCTTTAACGAATCTTTCCCTTTCCACCCCAAACCCTTACCCTTCTCAGCCCCTGATAACCACTACTCTACTCTCTACTTGTGTGAGCTCAGCTCGTCCAGCTTCAGCAGGTGAGCGAGACCACGCGGTATTTGTCTTTCTGTGTCTGGACTCTGTGCTTTCCAGGCTCACCCATGTTGCCCTGAATGACAGGGTTTCATTCCTGTTACGGATGAGTAGTACTCCATTGTACGTACATGCACACCACACTTTCTTTATCCATCCATCTGTTCATGGACACTTAGGTAGACTCCATGTCTTGGCCGTTGTGAATAACGCTGCCGTAAGCATGGCGGTGCAGATGTCTCTTTGATATGCTGATTTCCTTTCCTTTGGACACATACTCAGTTGTGGGATTATCAGGTCACATGGTAGTTATACTTTTAATTTTTTTGAGGAGCCTCCATAGCATAGCCCACGACGGCCGTCTCTCTCTCAACGTTGTGCAGTCTGAGACGTGCCAACAGTTCACCAGCTCCTCCTCCAACCTCCCCTTTTACGTACATCGCCTTTCCCCGCTTCCCAAAAGACAGAAATGCTTCTCACACACTTGGACGCTTATTATGGTTTATTGCCTGGGGTGAAAAAAATATATATGGAACCACAAAAGGATAACTTTCAGAAATCATTGCTCCTGAGGGAGAGCCCATGGAGAACAAAGAGCTTCAGGTGAGGAATGTATGTATATAGAAAAGAAAAGCAGTTTATCTGTCTAGGCAACAGAGGCTCAAGGCTCAGACACGCAGCTGCACAACCACAGTCACTCACTCAACAAACGTTAAACGTTTCCTATGAGCCCATCTTTGTCGTAGGCAGGATGCTTTTTTGCTATGTTTAGCCGCAAGATTTGTAATCTCTCAGTAAACATATTCCAGTTATTTGGGGAAAAGCATGAATTGTGTATTTCTCACAAGCAATTCAAACGTATTTCTCTTTCATGAGTGTCTTTTTTTAGGAAGAATGTGGTTAATACCATGAGGCTACATTTCACTAACTTTTATATTTTTATTGTCACTGGAAAAAAAACAGATACTTTCATTTTCGTTGCTAAATTTTCTAACTTAATTTATGATGATGTTTAAAATGTTTTTACATTCAACGGAATGAAATCCAAAAGGACCACTTCATTCAGAGAATTGGATGAAAAAGAGGAAAATTATTGGAATGAACTGAAATAAAACTGTCATTGTTTTACAGTTTGTGAAATTCCTCTGCTAATGAAGTCAACCTATGGCAGCTGTGACTTTAGTACTGTTTTTTTATATGAACGGGAAAACATAGCTTCCAAAAGGAGCATTATTAATTCAGGAGAATATTTTGATCTATATGAAATGTCACGCTCTCCAGCGTTCTGGGTAAATACACCTTACGCAGCTACACGGGTTATATAACCACCTTTGGGTCAAGCCTTCTTACAGTAATTACCTACCTCTGAAGCTGAAAAACCAAAATGGAGTCTTATTAAAATCACTCCACTTTATCCTTGTGCAACTATTAATAACGCACTTCATTAAAAGTTGAGAATTCCTGAGGAAATTCTAAACCTGGCCAGGCACTAACACAATGGCTGCAAACTTGGCCATCTGGTCACCCTAGCTAAAGCATTTCTAATATTGCTCTGTCATACTAAGCGTATATAAGTGTCTGATAATTATTCTTTAAGTCAGACTGTATCATTATCAGAAAACAAGTAGGATTTGGCTGGCAATTCTTACAATTAAATTGGCTTTGTCAACTACTATATTAAACCATGTGCAAGACGCACTCTTCCTTTTCTTTTCTTTATTAGTTTCTCTAAAACCTGTACGGCATCTCACTAACCTGGCCAGCCAGGCAGCAGCGTTGGTGTAGCGGTCAGCGCACGCACATGAATGAACTCGCGTGCTATTCCTGTGTTATGCCTGGAAAACTACAGTTTATACTCAACAGTTTATTAATTATCATTTTAGGAAGGAATATAACACCTGGGTTGACTCAATCTGTTCCATTGGTATTGCCTGGAAAAACAGAGTAAATGCAAGCTCGTGAGGAAATCTGTGAGTCGATAATTCAGCCCTCGCCAGAACTGCCTCGTCACTGCAAATGCTCTGCAAATGCCTGCCAAGGATGAGGCAGTGGGAGACAAAAAGTAGATGATTCTGACCTGAAGAATAGTCGGACGTGAAAGAGGGGGACTGTGAATGTGAAAAAGTGTTCATAGCAACTGCTGGTATCCGCCATGTTTTTCTTTTGCTAAAGCGTGAGAGAGCTATTTAGCAGGACGAATAATTCTAAAAGACCTCTTTCCAAAGGTATAGAATGAAAATTGAGGTGAAAGGAAATCATTGAATAACTGATTAATTAGCATCATCATTTTTCTTTCTTATTGGTACATACAGGTGCTTGGATTTCTCTCCTCCTTTCTTTATGACAAAATGCCATTTTTATTTTTTTCTAACAAATATATATTTTTATGCCATTTTATATTGCTCCCTTCATTTTTCCTTCCATCCTTCCTTTCTTCTTTTTTTTCTTCCTTTTTTCCCCTTAACTTACTAAATATTTGCGATCCAACCTGTACGGCAGTCAGTCTTCAGGAAGTGGGTGATTTAAACGTGTGGGGAACACACTGAGTTGCTGACATGGCCGTGCACCCTGCACTGTGCAAGCATTTCAGGACCTTTGCTCTCTGGGCTTCCTTGAAGTGACAAAGGAAATGTCCACTTAGTCAGGCAGGTCAGCCAACGAAGTGGTGACAGCAGTTAACATTTCATTGTCCACTATTTTATATTGGCAGATGCTATCCAGATTAACTGCTGAAAGTAAAACATCTTTAAGGTCATTCGGTTTTATGCATGGACAAACAAAAGGTGTACTCATTCATATAAGATTTTTGCCATATCAGATTGATTCACTTTTAGAGATAATACATTTTGGTCACATAAACCTGCTAATTGAAATATATCAGGAACTTAAAAAGGAAGAAAAATCCCAGCAAGTTATTTTGTGGGTATTTTGTGATTCTAAAGCTCATGTAGAGAGACAAAGGACCTAGAATAGCCAACATAGTCCTGCAGGAGTGCTAGTCCTGTGGAGGCTAGCACTATGCATCTTCACGTCTCACTATAAAGCTACAGTAATCAAGACAGCCTAGCATTACTGTCTTGATTGAATTGACAAACAGATCTGAAAATATTGATAAAGACATCAATGGAATAGAGTACAGATCCCAGAAATAGACTGACATAAATACAGCCCACTGATCTTTAACAAAGAAGCAAAGACAATACAATGGAGAAAGATTGTTTTTGCAATAAATAGTGTTAGAGCAATTTGACATCCACATGCAAAAAAAAAAAAAAAAGAATCTAGACATAGACATTTTATCCTTCATAAAATTTAACTCTAAATGGATCACAGACCTAAATGTAAAGTGGGAAATTATAAAACTCCTGGACTATAACATAGGAGAAAACCTAGATGATATTAGGTTTGGCAGTGACTTTTTAGATTCATCAGGAAAGATACTATCAGGAAGAAACAATTGGAAAATTGGAATTTGTTAAAATTTGAAATTTCAGCTTTGTACAATTTGAAATGTCAAAAATGAGAAGGTAAGCCACCTACTGGGAGAAAATATTTGTGAGACACATTTGATAGAGGACTGTTATCCAAAATATACAAAGAACATTTTTTTAAAAACAATATATTTCCATTTGATTTTTCTAGACAGAGTCTTATTATGTTGCCCAAGCTGATCTTGAGCTCCTGGACTTAAGGGATACTACAGCCTCAGCCTTTTTAGTAGCTGGGACTACAGGTGCCTACCAACGCACCTGACTTACAAAGAACTTTTAAAATTTAACAATAAGAAAACAAACAATCTAATTGAAAAATGAGCCAAAGACCTTAATACTCACTTCACTAAAGAAGATATACTGATGGTAAATAAGCCTATAAAATGATGTTCCACATCATATGTCATCAGTGAAATATAAATTGAGACAGCAATGAGATACCATTACACACCTATCAGAATGGCCAAAATCTGAACATAGACAACATCAAATGCTGCTGAGGATATGAAGCAACAGGAACTCTCACTCACTGCTGGTGGGAATGCAAAATGCTACATTCACTTTAGAAGACAATTTCATGGAAGACAAAGCTCATTTTTGTTAGCACTGGATAGTATTCCATCATCTGAATTACCATAGTGTATTTATTCATTCTCCTACCAAAGGACATCTTGGTTGCTTCCAAGCTTTGACAACTACGAACAAAGCTGCTATAAACATCTGTGTGCAGGGTTTGTGTGGAAATACTTTTTCAACTCCCTTAGGGAGCTTTCAAGCCATGAAAAGACATAGAGGAACCTTAAACACATATTCCTAAGTGAAAGAAGCTAATCTTAAAAACCTATGTACTGTCTGATTCCAAATATATGACATCTTGGAAAAGGCAATACTCTGGAGACTGTAAAAAGATCAGTGATTTCCAGGGATTGAGAGGCAGGGAGGGATGAGTGAGTGGAGCACAGATGATTTTTATGGCAGTTGAGAATACTCTTGTGAGTATTTTCTATACTATAGCACACCAGTATGCTGCAATGGGGGCTTCGTGTCATTATGCACTTGTCCAAACTCATAGAACAGACAACACCAAGAGGGAACTCTAAAGTAAACTATGGACTCTGGGTGATAATGACACGTCAATTTAGGTTAATCAATTTTAACCAAGGTACCACTCCCGCGGGGAATGTTGATAATGGGGAGGCATGGGGCATGCAGGGGTTATATAGAAACTCTTTGTAGCTCCCTCTCAATTTTTCTGTGAAACAAAAACTACTCTAATAAATAAAATCTATTCTGCAAAATGAAGGAAAAAAACTTTCCTGGGACTTTGTCCTCATCACATATGAAATCATGATAATCATTTTAAATATAGGTACATATTCTAAACCTTGATGTGACTATTCTACAAGTAATCCTTCCAACCAGGAGGTCTATAGGAGGAGAAAACCTGAATACATTCAAGACCTCTATGGAAACTGTTTATTCAGCTGATTCAGAGTTAAATTACCATGAGCTGCTGCTACACAGAAATATGTGATTAACCCAGTTTCTGATGTTCTGTGTGGAGCAACAGTACCTGAAAAGATAAGTATCCCAAAATCTACGAGGCATATTTCTAGAACCACACTTGTTCAGAAAAAAAATAATTTGACATGAAAATTAGAACAAGAAACATAAAGAGTTCTTAAAAAGTGAGAACCCATAATGGAAATAACCCAGGGAAAGTGGAGCTGAATGACGGCAACTGGCCCTTCAGAAAACATCTTCCGTGTTCATCCTTCTCCCTCTACGACCTCCTCTCATCCCCTTTGGTTGGCGATTTCTTCTAGGTCTTTGTTCACGTCGCTCACCTTCTTAATATTAAAAATTGTACCTAGTCGTTTCTTTCTCCTTTCCTTTGCAAAGAGTAAAATTACTTTGGAAAATAGATTGTCCTTTGAATGTATACAAACGGGTATTTAGAACTTTGCCAGAAATTCTCCATTTACCCCTCAGATTGTTCTCTACCCCTCCATTGACTTTCTGCCCCAGGAAATTAGTATTTATGGGATTTGTCAGCAGGTCCTTCAGCCTCGTGGCTTCTGGCTGCGCACCCCTAATTGGAAGCCCCTGGAGGAGATTAGGGAGAGCGCACATCTGAGGCAGGTGCGTATCCAGCCGGCTCTCTCCACGTGATTGCTGGGCAGAGAAGATCGTCATTCTCAGTGTATGGCTTGGTCAGCCCTTACTATTCAACATTAGTATTCTGATACTTCTATGGCTTATTTTCTATGATTTTCACTTTTCACAAAATAATTCATACTATATGTGTTCTTCTAGAACTTGTCCTTTCTGGCCATTCATATTTTTCTTCTAGAGATTTCTGCCTACTGCCCACGGGACATTTTCATTACTGTGTTTTTTCAATTGTATTCTATATACCGTTTATCCTGTTGATGAACAACTCTATTGTTTGCACTACATTGCTTTTGCACGTTTTGCAGCTGTGGATGTGTTTGCACATCTCCTCTGGAACACAAGCCTTTCTAGGTTGTCTTGCTAGGGAGATGAGAAATAGTATGTACACAGAGTCAGTTTTACCAAACTATCCCAGAATCTTTTCCAAGTGACTACATCATTTTTTTTTAACCACAAGACGTATACAACACTTCCAAGCATACTACTTCCTTGCCAATAGCTAAAGTTGTTTATCTTTAAAAGTTTAAAAATTTAGTCCATCAAAAAAGGTTCTTATTGCAGATTTAATCTGTGGTTCCCCCAGAACTAATTGGGTTGAAAAGCTCTTCATGTGCTTTTGTTTCAAATCTTCAGTCTGTTTTTTCTAATGGACTGTTGACTTTTTTGTTACTGATTTGTAAGACTTTTAAAAAATCCTAAATTATAAATATCTTTGTAAATTATATTTAAGCTATTTTATTTTTATGGCTAGAAGTTTTATTTATCCATTAAAATAATACTGCTAATTTTTATAATCTTATCATCACCTCTTAACAAAATTTATTTCAAATGTATACCTAAAATGTAAGCACTTAAGACCATTGTAGAGTCAATTTGTAGTGAGACTGATTACTGCCAGGCCTTATTTGATCTGTTTTGTGACTATTACTATGAGCTTATAATAATAAAAATAGTATTTGTGATTATTACTATGCTGTCTGAAGTTTATCCGTGGGAATTATTTGAGGACAGTGTTGAAAAAGGTCTAGGCTAAACTACTGTGGCATTTCCAAGCAAAGGTCACTCTAAAATAAATCAGGGCTTGAAGGCCTCTCAGAAAACAAAGGAAATACAAATGAGGGACATAAACACTTGTGAGGGTCCACTAGAGTTGCAGATTCTGGGGGGAGATATTTTTTCCCCTTCATCCAACACAAATGATGAGACAGATCGATATCCTTGTGGCCTTACCGTACTGCGTTTGTGTGTCTGTGTTTGGGTTTAGTTCTCTGATGAGCTCATGCTGTACCTGGGGTGCAGGCTTTCTGGGTCCTATCTCTGTCTGGGGGTGCTTGTCAGACTCCCACCTTGGGCAGGCACCTGGCTGAGCCGTCAGAACCTAAGCTGTAGCTCCCTGAGCTTCCGCAGCTGTTCCCATGTGAAATAGCTTCAGTCGTTTCTTACCATTCTGAATTTCTTCTTCACCTTGGTTTTTGTGCCCTGAGGATTTTCTATTTTCTTTCTAGTTAAATGGGGCATCTAAATGGGGTTTTTTAAAATTTTTATTTTAAAGTGATAAGTTTGTTTAGATATCGAATTGGTCATACTGCCAGAAACAGATATCTAAACTTTTATTTCAACCTACAAACCGAATCATGTAATTTAACACATAGTCAGACACAAAGAAAATGCATAAAATTAACATTGGGGGAAGAAAAGTGAGACACACTGCACCCATTTTTCAGTTTCTTTAGGGTATTGTTGAGAAACAATTCTTTTGTAAGTGAATGTAATAAATATGTTTCCTATAAACTTTCTCTTTTCTTACTAGATTAGGACAGTGTTTTTATTCATGGGTTGGGTGGTAGCTTAATCCTGGGTTTAACAGACAATGTACAATATGAAGATTGTAAAATAAATTATTTATAAAACTACTGTCAAACAGGTTTTTCCAAGAATTCATCATTCTGTATACTCAGTTTTTGGACTACTGGCATTTTAGAAAGCTTACGTATTTTATTGGCATGATATAGAATGGAAATGGATAATAATTACTACAGTTAACCAAAAAGAAACTTGAATGCTCAAGAATGTATCTTAAATTTTAGAAAGTCACTAAAACAAATATTTTTCAAATTGGGCAACTACGTCTGATATCCTCACATATAATAAAAAAGAAACCAAAAATTCTATAAACTACCTCTCATAAACGATGAGTATTGTTTTTAGGGTACAGTTGGATCATGAAGACATACTGACTTCTCTGTTCTCTGAGACTTGATGTGTAAGATGTCTGGAGGTGAACAAGCTTGGGTAGGACAGACAGGTAGGTTTGGAAAACACGCATGCTTTCCTAGGTCAACAATCAGGGTCTTATGTATTTACTGAGAATCTTGTGTGCATGTCACTCTACTGGGTAAATTATTCATGATGACAACCCTGTAGAGTTTAAAGATTTAGTTGGAATATATGGCTTCATTTTTTACCTAGTTAGGTTGGGATTTGTGCACACACGTCAAAATACGGACTAAGAGGAAGGAGGTTTATAGAGAGGGAGGTTACGGAAAGTGTCACAGAGGAAGTGGCTCTCGAAACCTTCAAAATAGCTAAGGTTGGGACATGCAGGTGTGTGTGAACAGATTGGAGGGAAGGACCCTATAAATAGAGGAAATAGCACAATCACGTCTCCAAGGTTAGACGCATGCAGGGGAAATCCATTTGATTAGCACTAATTAGATTGCACTTCCCAGATTAAGGTGATACTTTTATCAGAACCCTCACTCCCCAGCTCCCCAACTCTCTGTAACCAAGCATCTTCCCTAACCCTAATTTTCTATGTTGTAATATATGTTATTAGTTTGCCTGACTTAAGATGAAATCCTATTTTTCAATAGCTTACCAACACTCCATGGCCCTGATCAAATGCCCCCTCATTGATGAAGTCACCCTTGATTCCTCATTGTGGTTTCCCTCAATAAATCTTTATGGCATATTTATAATTTTTCTCATGTAGCCTAGAACATTCATTTAAATACACACTAGAGCAGAATACAAGAATTCCTTTTTTTATTTCCTATAGTAACTTGCAAATCATCTTGAACATATTCAAAAACTCTAGAAGACAGAAAGAAATAATAGGTGCTAAAATGTGTTTCACTAATTTTCCCTTTTCCCCTATGCCTTATGATTTGTTCAACACCTTTCATATTTACCTATAGTTTACGGCAATTATGCTATAATTAGGTATTATTATTTTTTATTTATACATGAAGGTCTTAAAAATCATGTCACTCACCCCAGATCTTACATAGTAAGTGAGCAGAGTTGGGATTAACATCCAGACCTGACTCCAAATTACATTTATTTCCTGAACTAGCATGGACTGCAAACATCTGACAGACCATGGTCCTTGCCTGAAGTCATCTGCCTTGGCCAAGAAGGCAGAGAAACAAGAAAAACGAATGCTTGGGGAAGGTGGTCAGATAAGGGCCACCGTCAAATATAAATAGGCTTTTTTTCAACGTGCAAGATTTATTTCTACTGTATCATGGTCATGACCTTCTGATTAGATCTGGAGGCTACAACCTTCAAATTGAACCATGACGACTCCACAGAATATTATGCATTTTATGGGTTTCTGGTATTTCTTGAAACAAAGAAATAATTTATTATGAAGGCACTGTTTGAAATGAGAGACAAGCCTAACTCAATGGATGACAAATACAAAATAAGAAAGTCAGTTTTTCCCTTGTTGAAGATTATTTGTTGTAATGCCCATCTTAGGAAATGAATTTAATTAAAGTACACTGGAAGCATACAGATACCTTAATTAAAGGTGACTTAGCAAACAAACAAAAAAAGTTTTAAACAGTAAAGAAATCTTCAAGACATTCACATCCTCCCCAAGTCAAACTTCTTTACCTGTTGAGTAATTTCTTGCTTTAGCTGTCATGTAACTCAAAGAGCCAGTCTCAGTTTGCACAAAGTATGACAGCTACCAGCAGTCTAAATAAAACATCTTTCCTTTAAACAACATAAGCAATATTCAAACATCCTCACACAAATCAAATGGACATATAGTTTTTATAGGCGATCACTTTCTTATTGACACTGACATCTAACTACAGTCTCAAAAAATTCCAATTAATTCTTAACTCAATTCTTTAATTAAGAATTAAGACCTTTAGGCTCATTTTGCTTGAAAGTTATACCACCCCTTTCTAGAGTGATTTTTTACAGAATTTTATAATCTTTTCTCAATCTACAAATATTACTTTGAAAATAAAACTCTATTTATAAAGATGCAATTCAGCATATTAATTCTCAACCAAGATTCAACCATGGTAACCCCACAAAAAATGGGATTGACACAGGAGAGGAGTAAGGTTGCTAAATTTTGTAGAATACTAGCTGTAAGCTACATTTTAATACATCTTTTCATTAGTTATATTATTTAACATTCACAGCAACTGTATTTTGCTATTTTGGTTTTGTTTCCATATTTTAGAAGGGAAAGTTCAATGTAAAAGAATTACAATAAAATGCAAGGCTTCCCCAATAAGCAGAATTAGTAAATAGCAGAAGAAAGCTTTAGAATCTTTTTGATTCTATGCTCTTTAGTGATCCTTTTAAAATGCATGCTATTTTCAGTGTGTGCCTATTGTACACAAACCATTTTAAAAATGTAAACAGAATATTACAAATGCATTTTTAAAAAGTGGAAAAAAATTAATTAACTTCCCTAATGACTCACACTTTAGAAAAACTGACATATTCATAGTGGCTTATACATGCAGTTAGCTGCAGTACTACTGCAGTTAGAATTCCCAGGATTCGCATCCTTTTCCATGGTGCCATGCTGGATTCTCCATGAGTATACTAAGTAATAAAGTCATATTGAATGACACTATTTGTATTTCTTTTATTTATTCATCTAAAAGGGCCAAAAAAGCCATTGAAGCAGTAAAAAAGGTATGGTGAACACTGGGCTAAACCTGGAGGTTGGAGAGTGAAGTTCTTGGCATCAGTACATCCCGCAGCACCGTGGAGGCATTTGCATGGAAAATAAAGATGAAGAGAGGTGGAGCAATCTGTCCCCATATGCACGGCGGCTCTGTTCTCCCGCCAAGGCTGTTACTATCAGCACCTGGGACAGCTCCCCGCCTCCCTCTCCTCCTCCCCTTTTTTCTGTGGGCTGCTGCACGAACACATCCCATTCCCCCCTTCCACTTTCTGTCACTGCCAAGGTTGTGGGCCTGCTCTGTTACGTCTCCTCTCGTGTTACCCTGTCTGCCCCGCCACTGCGACACGGTGCCCCTGACCACCACTTCGTTGTGGATCAATTCACTTCCCATCCCAGCTGGGACGGGCTCGGCAATTCCATTCTGCAGGACTTACAGCTAGACTCAGTATCTAACATGAGAATTATCATTTTGTATTTTATTTTATGCAGTACGTAATGTTGACTTACATGCTCCTATCATAAGACCAAAATTCTGGATTCATTGTCTTAGCAAACAATTTTTCTTGCTGTGAATTTTATCATTTAAATTTATACAGGTGTTAAACTCAAATCACATTTTGATGTATGCATAACACAATCTCCCTATTATGTAATATTTATATTGCTAACTTGTTCACTTATATAGTCCTATCTAGATTACAAGATATATATAGATATATATACATATATATCTATATATATATATACACTGGAATTAAGCATCTCTAAACAAATGTTGGGGCATTCAGTTTCTGGAGTGAATCTGTACCGTTGTTTTTATTTATTTATTAGCTTTGTAAGATTTGCAAATTATTTTCCTAAGATTTAGTATTCTTGTCAGTAAAATGAATATGATAGTAGGCCTATGTTATATAGTTATTTTAAAGAACAAACTGACATAAGACATGGAAAAACATTCAGCATATTATAAGATTAAAAATAATGCTAGATTTTACCAATATTACAGTGTGAATCTTCAGTAAACATATTTTAAACTTCTAAATGAGAGAATCTGTTGCAATCATGAAACACATAGACATACTACAGACCACATCTAGACATTTAAAATTGTACCTTAACGAAGTTTCAGGTTTGGCTGCCTACATGTTTAAATTACATGTAGCTCAAAAACATATAAGCACCCAACCAATAAAATGTATTTTAATCTAAACTGAAAGAATACAGAATCTTGTGTGTTTTTTCTGTATATCAATAAGCGCCAGTAAGAGAACAGGCATAGCAACAAAACACTGGGGTTAGGTGAGTGGTCCCTCTCTCATTTTAAAGTTCAGTTGATTTAGTTTCTGTAGAAGTTAAATGTAATGTTCAAGGTCACTCAGAAAGTTAGTAACAGCATTTTCCATGTCTCTTGATTCTCAAATAGAAGATATATTTTGGTACCGACATTTATAATTATCTTAATATTTGTAAGCTCTATCAAACATGCCTAGGTTTTGGCCAAAGAAAGTTTTTTAAGGACCAAATACTTGGGCAGTTTTGTAACGTCCTTTTAAAAAGTGGATTGACTGCTGAAAACAAATAACTTGCAGTCCATGCTGTTCTCTTATTCTTCTTGGGCTCCCTTGTAATCCATCATAATATTTAAAAGCTGATTTTTTTCCATAAATTATGTCTTGGTGTGATTCATTTTACCTTTGCATATTATTTTCTGCACAAAGAAAGAAAATGTGTGTTGCCCAAGCCTCTCAGAATAGTAAGTATTAAATTCACAAAAATTCAAAATGCTGGAAAGGTTTTTACAAAATATTCAGCCAAGGTTCTCCATCATTGAATAGACTGGGTCAAATCCTTTCCTTTTGTAATTTTTAACTTAATTACTAGCATGCATAATTTATATGCTCACCGTTTACCACTACTTTTTCATATAGTTTTATAGCCTGTAACAGAGCTGATTCCAGCAAGGCTGACAGTCTCACTGCTTTGCGGGAGGATTAACTGGACAGCCTGATGAAATATGCCCAGGCACTACAGGACTCAGAGAGTTACAGCGGTGCTAATAGCCCCTCCATTGTGAAGGCTGTGGTGGTGTTTTCGTGATAAGCTCTGATTAGCAGGGCCACACATTTTAACTCTTCTAAATTGCACAGGCTGAACTCCGGTGTAGTGGCAGCAAATCTTTCTATGTAGGAGTTGAAGTTCTGCAAAGATCGTTCTGCGATTTAGAGCCTGGAAACACAGTTCCTGAATTACTGTCTCAAAACTCCAGCAACAAGTCTGTGTACTAACAGAATTGGTGAGAGGCAGGGCTGTGATTCCTCCTCTCCCAGGATGCTCTCCATCTGGCCCGCGTTATTTTGAGCCGCGCTCTGGGGCTTCACATGGATGGACTGGCATGCCTACAGCTGCCCATGCTCACAGAAAATGGAAGAAGAAATGGACCCTTATCCTCTAGGCTGGTGAAGACGCTGATCTTCCAATTCATCTTTCATCAAAATAAACTTTTCAGTAACAATTATCTCATAAAGACACAATTTTTTTTTCAAGGAGATTAAAATTTAAGTTTATTTGGAATCACGAAATACTTCCTCTATGGGCAAAGCACCTGCCATTAGATTCAATGGTCCTTCCCTCATTTTGTGATAAGTATCTGGCTAAATATCATCCCACAGAGCAGTGATTACAGGCCTGTGAGGGTTGCAGGCATCACCCCACATTAGCCCTTCAACACTGATAACTTTCTTGCTCACTAAAGAGCTCCAAGTTGGTTTCATCATTTTCATTCACTAGTTAACCCCTGAAAGGAGGAGTGAAGGGCACAGGCATATCTTCCCAGCAACTCTGTAAATTAAACACGACTAAATAATTGTAAAACAGCATGCAAGGATGGAGAGAAGGAAGCAAGGAAAAACAGCAGTAGGCCAAAAAGAAATGGGAACAGTAAGAACAAAAAACTTATATCTATCCTTTTCTTAAAGAGCAAGAATTGAGTCCAGCACAATCACACACCTTTTCATCTTTGCATCCTAAGGAATTAGCTCTGTGAATGGCCTCATTCCCTCCCACATATATTCACATACATATTCATAAATTAAACACATGCTAAGAAATTAATGGATTATTTCATAACTTTTTGGGTAAGATGTGTGCATGCATCCTGAAATTCAAAGTCAGAGAAATTGGCCGGGCGCGGTGGCTCGTGCCTGTAATCCTAGCACTCTGGGAGGCCGAGGTGGGAGGATCACTTGAGGTCAGGAGCTTGAGATTGCAATGAGCTGTGATGATGCCACTGCTCTCTACCCAGAGGAACAGAGTGAGACCCTGTCTCAAAAAAAAGGAAAAAGAAAAAAGAAAAATAAAAGAGAAACTGATTTAATGTTTTACGTGTTTTACAATGGGAAGGGAGACGATATGGCTGTGTGGTTGAAAAAAAACCCATTTTTTCAGCTATATTGAGGTATAATTGATAAACAAAAATTGTATACACTTGAAGTGTGCACCATGTGGTTATGATGTACATACACATGGTGAAATGATGACCCCAATGAAGCTAACTAGCACACTCATCACCTCACACAGCTGCCATTTTTGTATGTGGTAAGAACACTTAAGATTTACGTAGCAACTCCAAGTATACAATACGTTATCAACTATAGTCACCATGGTGTACATTAGATCCCCAGAACTTATTTATCTTATAACTGAAGTGTTGTAGCCTTTTGCCAACACTTCTCCATTCTGTCCATCCCCCAACCACTGGGAACAACCATTCTATTCTCTTTTTCTATGAGTCCGACTTTTTTACAGCCCACCTATAAGATCATGCAGTATTTGTCTTTATGTCTTTTATCCCACTTAACACAACGTCCTCCAGGTCCATCCATGTTGTTGCAAATGGCATAATTTTCTTATTTTGTTAGACTGAATATTAATAGTATCCTTCTGTGTGTGTGCATGTGAGAGAGAGGGAGAGAGTTTCTTTCTCCATTAGTCTGTTGGCAGGCACTTAGGTTGATTCCATATCTTGGCTACTGTGGATAATGCTGGAATGAGCTTGGGAGTGCAGACATCTCTTTGATTTCATCTTCTTTGGGTGCATATCCTGCACAGGGTTTGCTGCATCACATGGTAGCTCTCTTTTTAATTTTTGGAAGAATCTCCATGCTGCTGTCCACAATGACTGTACCAATTTGCATTCTCACCAACAGGGTTCCTATTTCCTCACTTCTTGTCTTTTGGCTTTTGGATGACAGAGCCATGCTAATAGGTGTGAGGTGATATCTCAGTGCGGTTTTGCAGGAATCAAAAGAAAAGCGTTGTTAACAGCCAGTAGTTTCAGCCCATCTTGGTTCTGTCACTGACGGTTTACACAACTTTTGGCAAGTCCTCATTGTCTTCAGATTTCAGTGACAATTAGCACCAAGGTCCTTTTCATACCTACTGTCTCTCCTCCTCCAACACTTACATACCTACGCATTTCTTCAGCAATGGTCCCCTACTTCCTGCTTCTGCCGTGCTTTCTAATTACCTGTAGCCTTCGCTGACACCACTGAGGCCAGCTGGGTGCCTTCTTGTGCCTTGGGTTCAAGTGGTTGAGAAGCACAAACCACAGGCTTTCCCAAGACACTGTGATGCTTCAAGTACACACTTTCCTCTGATAAACTGACTAGATGAGAGCTCCTCACAAATTATAAAATTATATTTTATGATTAATCACTCATGTGTTTTTAATCCCTTACAGCATTGAGTTCCAGCTCAGACACCACCTTTAACATTAGCAAAAGTAAGTACTCTCATCCCATTGCCTGTAACCTCCTGAGACCCACTCCCAATTCACATAGCAAAGGAACCATGTGCCTTCAGGAAGCATTCTTTAAATTCTTTTTTTAAAAATAAATTTCATTATGTATTTTAAGGTATACGATATGATGTCATGAAATACATATAGACAGCAAAAAGATTACTATAGTGAAGCAAATTAACATAGCCCTCATCTCACCCATTTTTCTTTTTGTGGCAAGAACAGCTAAAATATACTTCTCTAGCATAAATCCCACATACAGTACAATTTTACCTGTATTCTTCAAGTTCTTCTTTAGCTTTATAAACAGTTTAAAATACATTTGGATAACATTTGATGTGACTCCTAGAAAAATCACAAGGTGTTCTTTTATAAGTGGTTGAAATTTTTGGAGATTCAGAATGCTTGCTCCTTGGACTGGAGACGGCCCAGGGAGCAGACCTCAGCCTCAGCCAGAATTTCAGGGAAGCTACTGGAATGAGCGTGCGGGCTCCGGGGCAGGCCTTTCTCCAGTAGCTGTGTAACTTCTCAGTAGCTGTGGACACACAGCAACCTTTCCCTACCAATTGCTTTGAGCTATTTGAAAGAACAGGGCAGGAGACTATAATTTCTTCTACTGCCCTGAAATTCTGGCTCAAAGGCAAACCATAATAGTGTAATAAGAATCCATTTATGTCACAAAGGCATGAGAAAAAAAGAGCACACTGGAAAATGACTCAAATTAACCCCGTGTGTGCTCCAACGTGTGGTTCTCTTCCTTTCAGGCCAAACATGACTTCCCTGCAATGGTCATGAGGCGTAGGAAAACACCCAGGCTGCTAGCACACTGGCTCTCTTTAGTCATCCCAGGGCGTGCAAACCTAGTATTCTGTCTTAATGAGGACATGTTTGTGACACTGAAAATTCCAGGTACAAAAATAATTCATGGAAAGATAATTGGACAAGAAAATAGAAACCAGAGTGCTTGGGATGACTTCCCTTTGTTCTTTGAGCTGGGTCTTCTTGACTCCGTGCATTTCTAGTACTTATACAAAAGCTCTGTGTAAGCCTGCCTTTTTCTCTGCCGACATGAATGACATAAAAGGTGCCTGAGAAACTTCCAGGCCCACCACTCTCTGATATTTACAATACCACCTCCAATTTTAGTGCTGTTTTTCATCATCCTAAAGATTTGCTTTTACGTAAAATGAAAATGTTCTTGATTAGAGGAAATATTTTGGGCCATTATCAATCAAAAATGAATGTTCATGATAATAACTAGAATTTGTATAGCATCTTTACATTAATTATTTCAATTAATCCTTACAAAAATTAAGATGATAGTACATTTACTTTATAGGAAACTCTCTGAGAAATTATAACCCTCCAAAGTCACAGGGCCATTAGTGTCATAGGTGGGATGAGAATCTGCCCAGATAATCTAACTCCAATCCCATCCTCTTTTCAGTATAAAATCTGCCTCTCACTGAGGTCTGAGAAGAGTTCCAGGAAAGGTCTTGATTAGAAGAAGGAATGATGATGTGCTCTGACAGTCAGGAAAGAGAAAGAAGTAAAAGGAGAAATTGAAAATTAACTCCAGAGCTAGCTTTGATGCCATATTACAGTAAAGAGAGACTATTGCTTCTGCTGGCAATGACAACACCAGCACACAAAAAAATGCTGAATGCTATCTACTTTAAAATATATTTAAAATGGTATTTGGCAGGAGGCAGAGGCAGGAGGATCACTTGAGCCCAGGAGTTGAAGACTGCAGTAAGCTATGATCACGCCACTGCACTCTAGCCTGGGTGACAGAGCAAGACCCTCTCTCAAAACAAAGTAAGTAAAGTAAAATAAATTATTATTTTGAAATAAGTTGTGGCATGTGTGTCAGTTGTGAAATGTCTTTTTAGTTTAAAATTAACCCTGTCTGTACAGCAGATATTTGGTAGCAAGTATGTAAATCTGAATCAGCCATAAACAGTCAGAATCAGCCAAGTGGTCAGATGGCACCTGTGCTGCCCATCAGATGCCTTCTGCTTGAATGTCCACGGAACTATTGAACACTCTCAAGCTGTCAGCGACAGCCACGTGCTGGGCTTACTGAGACATGTGAATGTTGACACATTTTTAGAAACTTTGCTTTGCTAAATTTTATTCTGTGACAGTGCATAAGCTTTATCTCTTGTGGTTATGGAAATCAAGCTCTCCATTTGCATTCCATGTATAAAAATTAAAATATTAGGAGCAATTATTCTATCCACCACTGATTTAATTCTCACTGCTTGTAACATAGAATGTCCTCATCCAGAATCAGAAAATTCCACTGCTAAAGTGGCTCATTTAATGCCATTGGAAAGTAGGGTTTGAAACAGGACAAAGCCAAGCACAGATGCAGCATGCACTGAGTGTTAGCTATAAATGCCTACATCAAAAAGACAGAAAGATCACAAACTAACAACCTAATGTCACAACTCAAGGAAAAAAGTAAAATATCTACCACCACCACCACCACAAAAAAAAAATGCAGACCAAATGGATTCACGGCCAAATGCTACCAGACTTACATAGAACTGGTACCTATCCTACAGAAATTATTCCATAATGCTGAGAAGGAGGGAATCCTCCCAAATTCATTCTATGAAGCCAGTATCTATGATACTGGATCACAGTATTCTATGATATCAAAGCCAGGAAAGGACATAACAAAAAAGTCAAGTACAGACCAGTATCTTTTATGAACATGGATGTAAAAATCCTCCACAAAATACTAGCAAACTGAATTCAATGTCACATCAAAAATATAATTCACGATGATCAAGTGGGTCTCATCCCAAGGATGAAAGGATGGGTCAACATATGCAAATCAATAAAAGTGATTCACCACATAAACAGAAAAAAAAAAAAGACCATATGATCATCTCAATGGATGCAGAAAAAGCTTTTGATAAAATTCAGCACCTTTTCACGATAAAAAAAAAAAACCCTCAATAAACTATGCATAGAAGGAGCATACCTCAAAATCATAAAAGGCATATATGAAATACCCATAGCTAACATCATACGAAAGGTAAAAGAGTTGAAAACATTTCCCCTAAGAATTGAAACAGCCCAAGAGTGCCCACTGTCACCACTTCTATTCAAGATAATATTTGAAGTGCTAGCCAGAGCAATCAGGCAAGAGAAAGAAATAAAGGATATCCAAATTGGGAAAGAGATCATACTATCCTGTTTGCTGATGATATGGATATGATTTTGTATCTAGAGAACCCTAAAGAGTCCACCAAAAGATTCCTAGAACTGATAAATAAATTCAGCAAAGTCTCATGTTACAAAATCAATGTAAACAAATCAGTAGTATTATTATATACTAATAACAGTCAAGCTGAGAGTCAACTAAAGGGGTCAATATCGTTCACAATAGCTATAAAGAAAATAAAATGCCTAGGAATATACTTAACCAAGGAGGTGAAAGAGCTCTGTAAGGAGAACTGCAAAACACTGATGAACAAATTCACAGATGGCACAAACAAATGGAAAGACATTTCATACTCACGGATGGGTAGAATAAATACGGTTGAAATGTCCATACTGCCCAATGTGATTTACAAATTCAATTCAATCCCTATCAAAATACCAATATCATATTTCACAGATCTAGAAAAAAGATAACTTTAGCTTCATTTGTAAGAAAAGGGAGGCCAAATAGCCACAGCAATCTTAAGCAGAAAGAACAAATCTGGAAGTATCACTTCAAATTATACTACAAGATTATAGTTACCACAACAGTGTGGTACTAGTATAAAAGTAGAAACATAGACAAACAATATTCACTGGAGAAAGGAAGCCCTATTCAATAAATAGTGCTGGGAAAACTGGATAGCCTAGCCACATGCAGAAGAATTAATCAGGACTCATATCTATTGCCGTATACAAAGATTAATTCAAAATGGATAAAAGATTTAAATGTAAGGCAGGAAGCCATAAAAATTCTAGGAGAAAATATAGGAAAACTCCTCTAGATGTCGGCCTACCCTAGGCAAAGAATTTATGACTACGACCCCAAAGGCAAATACAGTAACAACAAAATAAATACATGGGACTTCATTAAATTAAAAAGAAAAGGAAATAATCAACAGAGTGAATAGACAACACACAGAATAGGAGAAAATATACATCTGGCAAAGGACTAATATCGAGAATCTACAAAGAACTCAAAAATATCAGTAAGAAATAAACAACCCCTTCAAAAAGTGGGCAAAAACATGAACAGAAGTTTTTCAAAAGAAGATAAACAAATGGCCAAAAAACAGATGAAAAAATATTCAACATTACTAATTATCTGGGAAATGCAAATTAAAATGGAGTGTTGCTTGTACGTAGATACAGTTGGAGCACTATGTATGTACTCTATGGACTACTTTGACAGAGTAGGTTTTTGAATGGAACAAGATAAGTCAACTTGAGTGGTAATATATTTTGGGAAATCAGCTCACTACAAATTGTGACTGTAAATATTGTACTGTAAATGCTTCGTAGTTTTCCCCCAATTAAAAAAAAAAAAGAGTTAAAACACACACACAAAAAAATTT
>CAUYRT010059753.1:0-36228 GCA_963574885.1 Lepilemur ruficaudatus | reverse complement strand
ACCGTTTCCTTTCTTTGGCCACCTCATGCCCCCTCCTCACTTAAACATAAAACGGGTAAAAATCAGAAAAGTGAAACTTAACTCGTCAGTGAAACCTTGCTCCTGAAACTAGGTTGAAGCGTAAAAGAGACTTCCTAGGCTAATCAATATATGCATAGATAGATACATATGTGGGTTTACATTTTTAGGGAAAATAAGCTCCAACTAGACCTTGTTTAGACAATGTGCTGTGCCATCTCAAAGTAAAGGTTAAATGAAGAAGTGTTCTCTCTCTCTCTCTCTTCCCCTCCCTCCCTCCTCCCCCCCCCCCTCTTTAAGCAACTGATACACAAATACGAGAGGGACAGAGGGAGAAAGGTAGGACTGCCCTTTCCCATCCCCACTTTGACATTTCCATGTTAGTCACGCACACAATATTATTCCTTTAGGATGCATCTCACCTGACAACTTTCCTTTAAGAATAATAAACTATTGTCCTTCACTATTAAAAATAAGACTTTGGTCTGTCCTCCTTTTTATCAGCCTTTCATCCTTTGTAAATGTGATAAGTATGAGATCCTTATTTAAGGGCTTTTGAAAGGATTTTCAGGCATAAATACTGTGCTTTTGAATACAAATATACCAAAGTCACCTCCAATGTACATTTTCCATCACTTAGCGGCAATAAATAGTGTTGATATGGAAGCATTTGTCACATACAGCCTTAGCAAGCATTAGCATATAGGTGTTTATGGCATTTTTAAACTATAAAATATATAGAAATTCGTAAAACTTATGAGCACATTTTAATAAATGGTTGTAAGGGGAAAAACTGTAAAACCATTCTTAAGAATTAGAACTTTTTGGAAAAATATGGAATGCTTCATGAGTTTGTCATTCTTGTGCAGAGTTTGTATTATACTCTCTTCTCTGGATCATTCCATATGTAGAATGTGTGCTTCCTGGCTCTGTGAGTTTTTAGTGTTGTTCTTGGCTACTACAGTCCCACTTGGTTATTTCATTCAACTGCCAGAAATACTTATTCTGACTTTGCACTTCTATTGTAACTTTGCTAGGAAACTTTTTTTTCCACCCAAAGACTGGGTTATCACATTTAGCTAATGCATTTCTTTGAGAATATGCTCTAAATCGGTGCCACTGAAATTATGGCCCATCAGTGCTGAGCTGTAAACTGTGGGTTACTGGCCCACCATGCAATTGAGTGCAGAAATTGAGAGAAACCTCTTGAAATATTTATGGCAATTTGTCAAAGAAATTTTATGACTCTTGAATCCGGTAATAAAAAACAAAATAGAAACTCTTATTTTGTATGTCATTTTTATTTTTCTAGACATTCATTTTTATACTATTTTACAGAAGTATATATCCATGAAAAATTGGAAGTAAAACAAAATGAAACAAGCAAACATCTGGTCCTTCATCAGGATAGTCTGGGAAGCTTTGCTGTAAGGAAAAGAAACCGCTTGCAGACTACATTTCACTCAGTGCAGCCTGTGAGAATCGGGGGCCTTGAGCGACCAAAATCTTCACTTAGAACAATGGGAATTTCCCAGTACAGCCTGAAGACCTTGGCTTTCCAACCATGCCTTTTTTTGAACACTCAGCTTCCAGGACAGGATGGGCTGATTTTTCTGCATGTTTGTACCAGTGCCTTCTTGGCCTAATAACTACCAGCTCTGTGCTATTTAACAATGCCATCAGTAGTGGTTAAAAATTACTAGATTTACAAATACCCATAAACAAAGGCATTTGTCCTAGCACTGCTTTTATAATAGCAAAAATATCAAAAATACACAAATGCCAAAGAACAAGGCATTAGTATACTACATTATGACGCAGTACACCTGCAACCGTTTAAAATGCTGTTGTAAATGAATCACTATTTGTCATGGATACTCTACATAACGTTGTGCTAAGGAAAAAAATTAGGCTACAAAGGAGTATATTTAGTCTGTTAAGTTTTGGTAAAGAAAAAAATGCCATTCTAATGTAGAGAAACACATGCTGTTCTCAGTAATTATCCTTGAGTGGTAGGAATATTCGTAAATTTTTTTAGTTTTATCCTTTGTGCTTTTGTGTGCTTTGTATTAAACAAGCTTTTTTGCTATTGTTCTACATGTTTGTTTAAAGTATACGAAAGAAATTAGATGACAGGTACAGTGGCTCATGCCTGTAGTCCAGCTACGCAGGATGCTGAGGCGAGAGGATAGCTTGAGCCCAGGGGTTCGAGGCCACAGTGAGCTATGGTTGCACTCTAGCCTGGGTGACACAGTGAGGCCGTGTCTCTTAAAAAAACAATAAATAAAGTAGAATAGGAAAGTTTGTAAGGAAAGTCATGGAATCATTTTGAGAGACTGAGAGCCAAGTTATCCAAGGGAAAAATGTCATGAAGGCAAAGAATGTGGGAGGCTGAGTGGAGAAGAGGAAAATAATCCATGCAATGGCACCAGAATTTTGGAAGCTGCTAAAAAAAAAATGATTTCTGGGCCCTACCCCAGACCAGATTAATGAATTGGCGGGGGAGGGTGCATTTGAGGTGGGAAGGGAGCCCGCAGACATCAATATTTTTAACACTTCCTCAGGTGACTGCAGTGTTCCTCAGGTTTCAGAGCCACTGGGCAGATGCCAGCCGGCCTATTCTACCAAGCAGGCCCTGGTGGCTGGCTGGCTTTCAGGAACGGGAGTTACATTCTTCCAAAGCAGAAAGCTAAGCATAAAAACAACTGAATTCCCCTCTTACAAAGCAATTTATCCTCTCAGTGTTGGTGGCATATTACTGAGGATTATTTGTGAGTGATTACAAGTTTTGGAGATACCAGTGGAAATAATCTAAACATTCTGAATGTTAAAAGCTAATTCTTTAATGAGATAAACCTATGATCTGGAAGTTGAATGGAGTGATTGCTTTGGGGGTATACAGTGGTGCATCTAAGTCAATCCTCTTGAAAATGTTAATTAGCGCCAAACAAAGAACAATGGAAGATGTCTGCTTTTTTCCTTGGAGACCAAGATAGGGACAAGTCGTTTTGCATGTGACCAGAATGTGAAAATGGCAAGAGATTTAAATAACGAATTTTAATAGCTTTCATCCCACTGGGAGAGACACTTCTGATTATCTATGACCTATACAAATTATCATGGTTCTCCCCACCGGCCTACCATAATTTTAATAACTAATCAAACTGAGCCTGAAGGTTCTGTGAAATGCCAAATATATACAAGCGCTTTTGCTAGTTACAAAGCTAGTACTTGCTACCTGACCTTTTTACAATTTCTCCAACTACTTATTCACACCCCAGCCACAGGTTTAAATGCTCAGTGTTGATTTGGTTCTTATTGATCCTAGGCTGCTACCTGTTTGGGCTGAGAAATGACCTTCTGTGGACATCTAGGGAGGCCTGCCCTGCTGTGAGAAGAATTTCAAAAGAAGTTTGGTTAGAAATTCAATGCAGACCTAAAAAGGTTGCTAGTGAAGCTACATGTAGTGGAATGAGATGCAATAAGTCCCTGGTGAAGGGCCGGGCCCAGGTAAGCACCTGAGCACAACAGGGTTAACCAATGAGCTGGCATAAGGTTAATAAGGGCAGAGCAGGTAGAAATGGGTGCTTCAGGCTCCTAGGAGATTCTTCTACCTCTCTCTCTGGGTTTCAATCTATTTCCTCACTCCAGCCTTGCTCCCCAGAGTGTAATTTTACATGTTTGGAGCCTAAGCTGAAAACCTTATCAATATCCTGTTCTTTCCTCCTGCTCCATGATTTGGCATTTGCATACTTGCCTCTATACTGGTACTTTTAAAACCTTAATGTGCTTACCAATCACCCGGGGATTTTGTTAAAATGCAGACTGTGAATAGGTCAGTAGGTCTGGCATGAGGCCTGACATCTGAATTTTTTAACGAGCTCCCAGCTGCCTCTGCTATTGTGCCAGACCACAGGATGAGCAGCAAGACTCCAGTTGCTAGATCCCATCCCCAGAATTTGCGATTCAGATGTCTAGGGTGGGTCCAGAAATTTGCATTCCTAGTAAGTTCCCAAATGTTGCCAAACGTTGTAGTCCACACATAGAGAACCACTGCCTTAGGCTGCTGCTCCCAGCTGACTTGGGAGCCACTCAGAAGGACAGTTTGCTGCCCCTGACCTTGAACAAGTGCTGGTCCCTCCTGTCCTCTTGACAGTTTATTGGGGGATGAGATTGGAAAGATAATCATCTTTGTACTCTTAAGGTATCTGTAAAACATATAAAAAAAAAGAAAGCCTACCGAAGTAGAAGAGAGTCTTTCAATCTTTCAGACACTGAAATGCTACAGTTACAGAGAAGAAAAATATAACAAAACAAAGCAAAACGAAATCACCCAACCACTCCGATTAGAGCCTGGAATTAAAAACTGATGGATGGCTGGTCTCCAGCTACCTTCATCTCTCAGTCTGTGTTATCAGTGTTTACTCCACAATCATCCTGCCCTTACCTGTGCCTGATCACAGACTAAAGGGCCTGCCTGGAGCTATACAGTAAAGACACCACTTTGGTACCCACTGCCGCAGAGCCCAAAGAGACAGGACTCCAGGTCCTACCCGTAGCAGGGGTTCTCATGGGCTCAGACTTTTGCAGGCATCAGAATCCCCTGCAGGATGTTAAAACACAGACTGTTGATCTGGGGAGGGGCCTGAGAACCTGTGTTTCTAAAAAGTTCCTGTTATTCAAGTGACTGGTCCTAGACCACACTTAGAGACTCACTCAAATTCAAGGACACCCCTGTTTTACTTGCTTGAGTTTTCCACCAGTTAAGAAATTGCAATCACAGAAATGTTATTTTTGCTGATGAGGCTGACATTGGAGTATATGACCTAGACAGAAGTTAATGATCGCTTGCTTAAAGCTTAGCCCCAGAATTAGATATACACTTGCACCCATTCACACACAGCCCCCGGTCCCGCAAACATCCCCTTATGAGAAAAATCCCCTGTGGAAAATGAAAGGCACGGAGAAGCAGAACGGCCCACACACCCTGCAGGCAGCCAGCTCCTAAAGAGAATGGGAAGAGAAAAGGACAGAGGTAGGCAGGCTCAACTCCTTCTCTCAAACCCATCAACCAGGCAAATTACTCCTCACTCCCAAAGAAAGCAGGAAATGAGGAGAGAGAGAGAGAGAGAGAGAGAGAGAGAGAGAGAGAGAGAGAGAGAGAGAGAGAGAGAGAAACAAGGAGTTGATGGATATCTTTCCCTTAGAAACAGGAGTGGGCAATGAGAAGCCCTTCCCAACACCATCC
Organism: Lepilemur ruficaudatus; assembly: GCA_963574885.1. Lineage (NCBI taxonomy): Eukaryota > Metazoa > Chordata > Mammalia > Primates > Lepilemuridae > Lepilemur > Lepilemur ruficaudatus. The sequence goes on along the minus strand of CAUYRT010059753.1, from coordinate 30,962 downwards.
CGGAACCTAGGGCCCAAGCTTGCCGACCCCCTCCCACCCCAAAGGCAGGGCTAACTTTCCCCCAGAGTTCATGTGCGGTGGGGAACCTGAGGCCTCAGGGCCACATGTGGCCCTCCAGATCCCCGAGTGTGGCCCCTTGACCGAATCTAAACTTCACAGAACAAATCCTTTTATTTGTTATGAGATAACAAAAGGATTGTTATGTAAGATTTGGATTTGGTCAAAAGGTCACACTCGAGGATCCAGAACCTCCGGTGGCCCCGAGGTTCCCCACAGCACTAAGAAGATAATGTATTTAGTGTCTAGTGAAATGCTTAGTGCAAAGTAGTTGCTTAGTTCAAAATTAAAAAAAAAAAAAATGGCAGTTCACACTGGAAGATGGGAAAGGAATCTAGAGATGTCCTGCAGTGGCTCCTTCAGAGCATCGTGGCTTTTGTTGGCTTTGGAAGAAAGATAAGCTGTTAATAGTGGGAAAGGGGAAGAGCATTTTAGGGATGGGGAACAGCACAGGCAGTGGCTTAGTACAGAGGTTCAAGAGGCCACTGAGACAGATGGCCAGACAGGGCAGGAGATCACTTGTTCTGCTCACAACCAGTTCTAGTCCTGAGACGATCACCAGGCTCAACAGGTCCCCAAGCTGGAGGCTTTTATAATGTATCTATTGCCCATTCGGTTTGCAGGCACTGAGAGCACAACTGGTAGCAATTTCTCTGCCTTTTATGTATAACGACTCGATTGATTTGAATGTCAGGGCATCTCTCAAAGTCTGGAGAGCAAGCAGTCCATTCTCTGCTGGAGCATAGTTATTTTTCTTTCTTTAAGTCAATGATTCTCAACCTTGGCTGCACATTCAAATCACCTGGGAGCATTCAAATTAGTAGCAATACCTTGGCTCCACCCCAAATCAATGAAATTCAAATCTCAGAGGTTGGAACCTGGCATCAGTATTCTCTTGAAAAGCTCCCCAGGTGATTCTAACACACAGCCTGAGTCAGGAAAGCCTGTTTGAGGTCAAGGTAGCCTGTTCCCTTATGTGGAAACGGCATTTCTATCATTGATTTTTCTCAGCAATGATTAGGAAGCAATTAACAACAATTAACCAGACCGTCAGTATCCTATGGATAGCACCAAACCTGCATGGGATTATGAAATAAAATAACCGGCAACAACATGTTTTTCAAATACAAACTGGGACATTGGATTATATGCAGAATAAATGGTCTGGCAAATGAGTGGCTATATTTATATAAATGGTTAAATTTTAGTCATGTTACTAAATTATGCAAGTTATTTTGCCAAAAAAATTGTGGCTACAGTAACAACTTAATAAAAACATTGATGTGACTAAGTTTGGTAAGGTCATTTAATGCAGATTTATCTTTTTTAAATGATTAATAGTTAATTGGATATTTTGTTGCTAAAATGATGAGCGGTTTCAACAAATATAATGGACAAAATTTATTTTAGTTAGCAAGATTGGGAAATGAATCTGTGTTAGTGTCCAGTTTCCATTTATTAAATCATTCGTTCATTTAACAAATATTTACTGAATCTCCTCCACTGGGTACCTAGCACTGGACTACAATACGGTTATACTCTTTGTGACTAAAGCAGATTTAGTCTCTGACCTCCTGGTACAGGTACTTACAATACAATGGAAGAAAGACAATAATACATGATAGGTTGTGCTATAAAGAAAGCAAGATAGAGATTAGAGAAAATTGTGTGTGTATGTGTGCGTGTGTGTGTGTGTGTGTGTGTGTGTGGTGGGGAGTAATCTCTACTGTGATAGAACCTGAAGGTCCCCTCCCCCTTCTGAGCCAAGACTGCAGCAGGAAGTGGAGCCAACTGTCACACTTGGAGGGCTGTAAGCTGGAGAGCCTCAGGTAGGGAAGGACTTAACAAGTAAGAGGCTCTGAAAGATAAACATGCTAAACAGGGAGTTCTCACAAACTTACATTCATGATCATTTCTTTCTTATTCCAGGTTTGTTCCTTACATCTTTTGTGTGTCTTTTTTTCTTTTTAATATCAACCGAAGTCAACATGTATTGAGTATTTCCCATATGTCAGGAGTTACAATAGGCTGTGTGGATGCAAGAAAGGAAAAAAAAAACAAAAAGAAAAAAAAGACCTCATAGGTATCTTGATGTAAGAGAAGAATGGCATATACCAAGGTGTGTGGGTTCAGAAAAAGGCCAGAAGGGTGTCTAGTGCTGCCTGGGGACCTGAAACATCAGGCAGGGATTTATCCATGAAAAGGATCTTGTAGACCCCAGGGAATCAGGGTGATGATCCAAGCTCATTGTGCTGGCAGCAGTTGAAGCTTAGGAGGAGAAACACATTAACTAAAGTAGAAAAAAGGTAGCTATGCCTTGTTGATGGAAAAGAAGCCAAATTCTGCAAAATAATTTTAAAGAGATTTATTCTGAGCCAAATTTGAGGACCATGACCTGGAGCCATGCCCAAGAAGCCTTGAGCAAGTGGATTTGATGTGGCTGGGTTACAGTTTCATTTTATAAATTTCTGGGGGACAGAAATTATGGGTAAAGTAATAAATCAATACATGGAAGGCATACATTGGCTTGGCCCAAAAAGGTGGGCCATCTCTAAGAGGAGGCTTACAGGTTATAGGTGGGTTTAAAGATTCTTTAACTTGTAATTTGTTGAAGACATAAAGCTTTGTCTAAAGGCTTAGAGTGTTTTAAGATAAGGAGGTTTGTTAATCAGAGACAAGCCACTAGACATACATTTGTTGTGTAAATTGAGGACCTACAGGTTTGTCTTGAATAGCCTTAGGCCTGTTAATGGGTTACAAAGGATGTCTCCAGTAAGGGAGGAGGCATGATAAGACACGACATGTCTGACCTCCCTCCTTGTGGCAGGCAGTTTGGTTTTAGGATATCCCCTCGGCCAGGAGAGGGTGCATTCAGTCAGCCAGTGTGTGGGGGGAGGCTTAAGATTTTATTTCAGTTCATAGCCCAGATAAGAAAACTGGAGAACCAACTCAATTCGGCTCTCTATTCTAGTCATCCAACCTGAGTGCTTCTGAAAGAGTTTACAGTCAAAAGTAATTTTGCGATGGTTCTCAGTTCTGGCTACATATCAGAGTAAACTGGGAAGTGTCAAAAAGCCCTGGGATCTAAGCTCCACCACAGACAAATGAAACAGAATGTCTGGGGGGCGGGGCCAGGGAATGACTTGGAACACTAGGAATACATTTAGCAAGATTATAAGCCACTGTCCTGCCCTCACAAGGCTTCACTCTTCCTAAATAGTGTCAATTCAATATGGCAGCATGGCAAGACCACGGTGTCTCCCTTCCATTTTTTTCCCCAGATTGGAAAAATCTACTCAAAGAATCAGTTCTAATATTGTCTCTCAAGTGAAATATTTATTCATACTCCTAGGAAAAATCAATTATTCCTTTTAAAACAATTGAGAAATGCTCTTTTTAGGTATGACTGCTCACACTGGCTGTCGTGTGACTACTACCCATATCAGATGACAAAGTCCTCAAGGGCTTAGTTGTGTTAAAATGCAAAGCACCTGGCCTAGCACATACACTAGATCAAATCTCCTGAATACAGGAAGGAAGAAGAAAGGGAGGAAGGAAGGAAAGGAGAAAGGAAGGAAAAGTAAATAGGAATAATTCAACTAATTTGCATACTAGGGTTTGTCTTTGTCAGCTGGGGGTGCTCAGGTACCAGAGACCTCAGAGAAAGGATACCAAAAGGGAAAATAGGTGTGCCAGGGAAACTTTACTTATATGTGTGCTTTCAATATTTTTAACTTATCACTTGGTCTTTTTAACTTTAGAATGCTTAGTAGGTGGCCCAATATATACATAACAAAATTTAGTAGATCTCAAAGTGTGGTCCCCTGACCAACAGCATCTTGGAATTTGTTAAAAATGTAAATTCTCACAACCTACCCCAGACCTATCACATCAGCAACTCTGGGTGGAGGGCCCAGCACTCTGATTTTACAAGTCTTTCCAGGTGTTTCTAAAGTGTGCTCAAGTTTGAGAACCACTGGCACAGGTAAAGGCAGAGTTACTCTGGTTGAAACAGTAAAAGGTTGGCTGGTCAATAGCTGTTAGCCCCTGTTCCCTGGTCACACACACACACACATACACACACACACACACACATCAGTTCTATGGAGACTCTCTCCATAGAGTTCCTATGTCCCCACAGAACAAAATTGAATAAGCTGGCCTTGCAGGTTTGAGTTTCCTTCTGTGTTATACACAATTCTCAATGTTGCCTGACTCCAGAGTTCCAATGGTCTTCCACATGTATAGTTCAAGGGGAGTTATTTCTGTTGATTACTAATAGTTTTAGATCCAGACTTTTGCCAGCTCATGTCTAATGATTACCAGAACCTTGTCTGAAACAAACAGAGTCCATTAAAACAGTTACCAGTTTGATATGTGCCAGGCAGTCCAACCCTGTTCACTCTCTACCAAAGAATTCCTAATATGGTAACCTTCATGACTGGTCCCAAAGCCACACAAAATTATGCAGGTGTCATTGACATAGCATTAGGTCTGGAGCCGAGAGAGACACATGAAGTCTCACGTGGAGCAAAATGCTGTTTATTTTGAGCATCTGAGTGCAGATGGGTGGAAGCCAAAAGAGCGTCCACCCCAAGGGAAGGGAAAGCCTTGGGTTTTATAGAGGATTTTTCTGGGGGGACTGAGTACCCGAGCAAGAACAGCCGCTGTAACAAAATTTTTTTAAACAACCAATTTCTGGGATCCCTGAGTTGGTTTGATCCCACAGAGATAAGGGAGGGGGGTAGCTTCGTCCTCATTGGGGGGGATGGGATGCCGGTGCAGCTGTCTGTTTAACAACCTGTGGACTCTCCAGACTACTGCGGCTATTGTTTTACAAGCCTAAGTTTTCCATTAACCGCACTCCGTCCTACACATACTTTTTGGGTTCCCACCTGGAACAAATCTAACACATAGCATATGCTGAACAGATCCCCAAGCCACCATTCCAGCTAACCGTATTTTAAACATTTGAAGTCCTTATTCTGAGAGGCAGTCTAATCTGAGTTTTTTTCCTCCTCTACTTAAGAATTCATAGCTGTGTTAATTTAGCATCCCTCCTCATTACATAGCTTCTGAGTAAGTTATATAGTAACGATGAATGATAAATCAGAGGGCCAGGCCTATATTACCCATGACATTTTAATAGTATTAATCTGAGTTAGCTTTTAATTGTCCGTTCTACAGTCTTTAACGCTAAGAAGATATAGATGTTTCCATTATTTGAATTGTATTTCAAATAAATGTATGGGCTCAAATTTTCCCTCTAACCCTGTGGGGGAAAAAAGAGGCTAAATTAGAGATGTCTCTACATGAAAAATGAATTATTTTACAGCAAAACCTTGATTAATCACACTAAAAAATGACAGAAACTTTGTGTGTTGTCTGTGCTTAGCTTGTCAGAAAATGACATAGACAGGAAAATAAGTTTCATTATGAAATTAAAAAAAAATTTTTTTAAAAAACATTTGAAGCAATCCCTTATGTCTTTCATAAATCTAATCTAGTTAAGTAAAAATGGATGTTCATATAACCTTGTGGTCCTTTAAGTTATCAAACAAAAAGTTGATTTTCTTTAAAGGCTTCATTTGCAAGACAAGAAATGGACTAATGTATTTTCAAAGGACTTTTGACAAGACTATTGAGACAAATTGGGTTAATTTTGAAGTTATTGAAAAGACCACTTTCCATGTATTCTACTTAATCAAACTTTAATTACAGTAACTGTATATATTGATCATATTTAGGAGAAAAAGGGAGTTACCCAGAAAAGTGAAGTTTCCAGATAATTGATGCTTTCTATATGAAATACCAAAGCATTTGGGTATTAACCATTTTGTTTGTACTTAAACCATTTGTGATCTGATTAAACAGAGAGCAATGACTGTCTTTGGACGTTCCTGATGGCATTGGTATCAGTTGGTATCATTTATGTGAGCACAGCTAATATACTAGTAACTAGTCTACAAAGCATTCTTATCTTTGAGACAGCAGAACTCAGTATATTTCTTTGTTTCTACACTAAATAGTTCCAGACTGGTGGGCTGTAAATCTTTCAAAAAATACAGAAAACTCTTTAGTTTAATCTTCCCCTCCTACTATCTCTGAGTGCCACTACTGTCTGAAGCAAGACTTTCTACAAAGTTATTTGGGGCTGAGCCTAAAAGTGCCTCTGTCTACCCTACTTCATAACTGGAAGGTTGTGGGGACAAGGCAAGTAATTTGGAGTAGAAAAGCAGATCACAGAAGATTTATAAGTGTTTAGGAAGTAGTAGGTCAGAGGCCAGGAGAATAAATTGAGATCAAAAGTGCAAAATGAGAACTCCCAAGTATATGCGATTAGACAGAGCCTGGGAAATTGCCAGGAACTGGGGGGTCAGAACAAAATGAAATCAAAGTGCCAGACAAAATAGTTAGCAACTAAGAGATTTCTGGAAATTGAAGCAGATGGAAGAATTTGAAAAGGAAAAACAATATTTGGAATCAGATAGAAGGAAAGGACACCAACAGAGACGCAATTGATATGTTAGCTTCCACATTCCTTATTTCATAAATCCTGAATTCGCCCACTTCTCACCATCTGCACCATCGCCACACTAAACTGAGCTATCACATCTCTTCCATAAACTCTGGTAGTACACAAGTCTCTCTAACTGGTCTCAGGGTGCATGAGATGCGGTTGCTGGCCCACCCAGATCCTCTGTACCAGGCAGGTGTGCCCACCCCCCTGCAACTGTGAGCATTGGCTGCTAATGGCTGCAGCTGCACCCCGCCTCTGGGAACCATTCTCAGCACCGTCCTCAGGGAAACGCCAGGGACGCTGCTTCCTCCCCTTGGCATGTATCCCCCAGCCAATGTGTGATTGATACTGGGATGCAAAAGGCCAACTCCCTTGTCTTGAGGTGAGATAAATCTGTGGTGCCAGGCATGCTCCATGGTTTCTTGTGGGATCAGGCTGAGTGAGATTAGATGTCAGTTAAACTGGGCCTTCACAGAACGTCTAAACTGGCAGAATTTCACTTTCCTCAATTTCTTACCATTTTTTTCTTTTTCTTTTTTTTCCTGAGTTGTCTCTCAAATGCACAAGTACTTCTTTTGCAACCCTGCTTCTGGGAAACCTACTATTAATATGAGATAGACTGACTTCACGTTCGCTACCCCGCAGCACAAGTAAATATAGTATTTAACTTAGGAGGATGACATCTGATTTGCCAACATTGTATTTTTAATTTCATTCTAGGGAGAAGAAATCTGATATCATTAAAACGAATTAAATGTATTAAAATGGAAAAAAGGGTACAACTCAATTTCTGACTTTGTAGAGATTGAATATTATGTTTCTTACAGGTTCTGGTTGGAAAATGTTTGAGAAACTCTCTGAAAATGAAAATATACAAAAAAACTGTGAAAAGATATTTGGAAAAAAAAGACTTTTTTGGAAAACAAGTAACATAGGGGTACTAAAAATTCTTATTGACTACTTTGACTTTTTATTGAGTACATCACATCCATTAGTAGATTCTTATAATACTTCAGTGTTTTGTTATTTTCCCACGTTGCAGCTAAAACCATTTGGTCTCAGATGATTTAAGACACTTGCTCAAGGTCATGTAACTAGTTAGTCTTAAGTCGATTGAACCAAGGTATTTCACACCAAGCCCTTTGTATTTTCCCCTCCACCAGCATACAGATTTCAAAAGGCATTCTAAGGCGCACTAATTGGGCAAAATGCTTACATGGCAGGAAAAAAAAAATACTACATATTATATCTCTGTTGGGAGACATTTCTCCCTGGATCTCTCATGTTTCTTTGCAGTCTGAGTCTTGTGAGCAAAAGCATTTATATTCAATTTAAGAATGTTTTTATGAGGAGACATTCCAAAATAGTAAAGAAGCTTTTCTCCCCTCCCTGATGAGATCTTCTTGTATTTCTGGGTGATAGAGACAGTATCTCTCTCAGTAGGGCAAGATAGATGGGTTTTTAGCAGGAGTCCTCTTATAAGATTGGGGGTTTCCTACACCTGGTGTTCTCAGGTATGGTTCAGACCCCTCTGTGTGCAGTATCCACCTCGTCCTCTACACGTCACCCCCAGAGGACTCGAGGGGGAAAGGGAACTGATGACAGCATGGATCTCAGGTTGCCCGCTGTGATGAAAATAATAAACTCTCTAAATCCATTTGAGCTCACTGGCGCCTTACCAGCCAAATCCGTGGAAGTACGAAAACCAGCCCAGCACCTTCCCACCATGCTATAGTTTCAGAACTACTTGACCACTTGACAATCCCCCTCCCAGGAATTCAAAACTCAAGCTAAGGATTCTAAGATGACTTCTAATAAGCAAACACATTTATTTGCCATTTTACCTAATGCACCTTCTTTTCCTCCCCTGCAGCCCCACAGAGACAGAAAGGCAGGCAGCAGAGCTGGTTTGGGGTCTTCGTAATAACACCGTGCTAGCTGCTACTGTCTCTGTTTCCTTGGAAGGCTGATTCTCCCCTTCCTAAGCACAAACAGAAGAAATTCATGAGGCAGATGCTTCGCCTCCTCTGAGTCACTGTTTTTATTTGCTTTTCCTGTATCTACCACCTTCCTAGCTTTAATTACATGGCTTGGCACATTCTTGAAGTAAGGACAAATTCATAACAGAGATTTTCTTCTCTTGAACAGCAACTCTGGAGGAAGCCTTAAACATTAGATCAAGAATCCACTTGGATGTCTCTGCTTCTTATACATCTTTTCTCTTACTTACACTAATTGCTATGCAGTATTATCTAACTTCTAAAAGAGAATCTGACTTTCTTCTCCCTCCTGTTGCATTCCTTGGCATAACGGTATAAACAACCAAGAAGCTGAAATAATGTGATGTGAATTCTTCTAAAAGCCAGTCTGAGAATTCTGCAAGAGGAACTACCAAGTAATAAAAAAGAACTCAGCTGGAAATATGCATGGAAAATATAAATTGGAAGATGGCTTTAAATGCTTTTGAGTGGTCCCCAGGAATATAAAAGGAAACAGAATACAGAAAATGATAAACAAAACTTTCAAGACTGACTCAATCAGGAGCTCTTAAAATAGCTGTGCATTTCCTTCTGAACACCCAGCAGGTTGCCAATAACCAGACAGACAAATCGAACAATTAGATGCTATGAGGAAGCATCAGAACAGATCCGTAACAAAACATTCTGAGTGGAGCCTGAACCGGTGAATAAAATAGTGCCAGGTACAAGATATTATTTCTGACCTGGGCAAAATAGTGACAAAACTCTGTGAAATATATTCCTTTACATCTACGATGTGTCTGATGATTGGATGTGTACTGGCGATACCGAGATGGGAGACACAGACTTTCCCAAAGTGTAGAGAAGGAAACAGGTGAGTAAAATGGTTAACAAAATATGGCTTGATAATGGTTATGAAAGTGATATACATGTGCCCCTGGAGATCTGGGGAAAGGAATTACACTCAGGTATGGGGTGACTGAGTACTGATGTGAGTTTTTGTGGATAAGCAGAATATTTCCAGGTGAAAAGGGGAAAAAAAAAATCAGCAAATAGAGACTCTGGGAAGATGCAGTGGTGTATTCAAGGGCGCCCGACCATGAAAGGGCTGGTGCTGCGGGAGACACTGCAGCCAGTCTGGCTGGCATGTTGAAAACACACGAGGACAGACTGTGAAACGAATCTGGAGCGGGAGAAGTGGCGAAATCATGAAAGGCCTTTTGTGTCACGCTAAGGGACTTGGAGTTCATCCTGAGAGTTAAGAAGACACCACTGACATGATTTATAGTCAGGTCTCACTGTTTTTCTTTTTCGCTCTTGTGGCCTTCAGTGGGCGCTACCACTGGTCAGCTGAATGGCCAATTCATAATTTATAGATCAAAGTGTGCACGTCTGATAAAATACGTTCAAAGTTGGTTAAAATTTCATATATATGTATAAATTTACAATGTTACAAAGTAAATTTTTATATCTTACAAAGATTTTTTAAAAAACCAATGAAAGAAGACTACATGGTCAATTATCTATAATAAGTTCCAATCACGAAAAATTTGATAGGGTTAATAAAGAATCTTCGAAACCAATGAAAGGGTCATGTTTAATTGGAACATTTATAACGCCACATATCCCAGTGGCAATGGGAAGGGGAGAGCAAATATTGGAAGCAGATACTTTAGAATTTGGCATATGTGGCCTCTAGCTTTACACAAACTAACGAATTTCAGCTAAGTTTGAGTATGGCAGTCCTAGAAACTCCTTCTCCTGTAGATTATTCTTTCAAGCGATCTCGTCATTGTGAGCCTCTCTGATAAGATCCTGGATCCTGGCTACAATTTGATTGCAGAGTACTTTTTCCTTTGTATTGTCTCCGCAGACCTGGCTTTTTTGCAGAGAGAAATTATTAAGTTTGGGACACTGCAAAGAGCACATAAACAAATACTAAACACTGTGTTTCGTGAGGATCAAAGACTTGCTCTCTTTATGCAACTACTTTTGGTAAATGCTGCTTAAATAGTTACTTGGATGCCTTGAACTGTATTACTAAATGGTACCTCGGTGAACATCAAAAAATGGGAGGACAGTTCATTTAATCTAAAAAGGCTGCATATTTTTATATTAGTTATACTGTAGTACTTGACATATCTCACTGTGTTTTTTATTCCCTTGCAATTGCTGGCCTCTTAAATTGCTGGGTTTTATTTTTATTTTTTTTATTTTGTTTCTGTCACATTCAGACTTCTTTCTAGCTGAGATATTTTAAAAAGAAAAAAAAAACCAGTTTTGATTTCAAATTTACTGGCGTTAAGATTTATCCATATAATTATAAACCTTAAAATTTAGGCGTTAGAATTCTTTCATATTTTTATAGCCCCAAATTTCCTCAAGTCTCTACCATTGCTTAAATTTGTCACCCAGTAATGTGTATGTGTCACTAAATTAGAAGTGTTGGCATTTTTATTCATGAAGAACAGGTTTATTTAGTTAATTATATTTGTCCCCATGAAGGCCAATAGTGCAAGATTACATACGTGTGTGTGTATAATAAAAAAAAGAATATGAGTTCATAGCATTTATTTTGATTTAGAAAGCATTGTTGCCATATATAAATAACATCTTGATGTACTAAGAAAGAAAACCACAGTTAAATAAACCTCCAATTAGATTGAGTAGGGAAGTATTTCCATTCTGTACCTGTTAATGTAATACTTTTGTTTAAATTTAAATTTGTGATTTATTAATGTTATTCTAGAGAAGAAAAGACTTCATTTATACTGAGTATTATAAGAATATAGCAAAAAATAATCCTATCTGCTATAACCTTGAAAGGTTAGGCTTTTGTAATATAACAAATACACTATCTATACTGAACTGGTGGAATTCTAGCTTTTGAACAAACGTGGTTTCAAATGACTTGTCTATATTGGGTCAGCCGTTTCAATCAGGAATCACTGACTATATTGAAAAGGTTAGTGGCCTGTAACATGGCATATTTTCATTTTTTTCTTCTGATTTTTATTATTTCAGAGGAAGTTAACATCTGGCCATCAACTTTTAAAAATTGTACTTTATACATTTGATCTATTTTTACCATACCATAATTGTATTGCTGTGGTGATAAAATTGTACTTGTGTGTTGAGAAATGTGTATAAAAGTTTGATGTTAAAAAATACCATAACGTTACTCAATTTTTTGAAGGAAAATTTTCTGAGCAAAGGTTGTCAAAAATAACCTGGATGGAATTGGAAAACATTCTTCTAAGTCAAATATCACAAGAGTGGAAAAACAAATACCACATGTACTCACCATTAAATTAGAACTAATCAATCAACACTTATGTGCACATATGGAAATAACATTCATCAGAAATCGAGCAGGTGTGGGGGGAGGAGAAAATGGGTAAATTCACACCTAACAGGTACAATGAACACTCTCTGGGTAATGGGCATACTTCTAACTGACTCAAACAGTACAAAAGCAATTATGTAACCAAACGTTTGTACCCCCATAATATTCTGAAATAACAATAAAATAAAATAAAATACAAATATGATCCTGATACACCCCAAAAAGGTTATGAATTGAATTATTTATCTACTAGCTGATTTATTCACTCTTTTGTTCATCAATTAAATGAGCATTATGTGAATAACAAAGCTCTGCTAAGGGGCAACCACAACAAACAGGACAAGTGAAGCCAAGGCAGTGAGCTTCAGATCTGTGGCATAAGAGAGGATAACAAAGACACTCCCAGTACAGTAAAAAAAATCTCAGATCCATTATAGCAGAAATACTGTATATTTTACTACTTTTCTAATATTTTAAGAGATAAAGAGAATTCTCCAATGACCTAAACACACTCACAACCATAATTAGCTAAACTAAAAATAATAATAAAAATAATGTTAAGCAAATTTGGAAATTCTAGTTTACTTTGGGGCATTTATTGCTATAAATCTGATACTGGGAAACTAACCTGGGAGCCTCGCTTAAAATGTTGGAGGTCCCCCATCCAAGTACTAACCAGGCCCGACCCTGCTTAGCTTCTGAGATCAGACGAGATCGGGCATGTTCAGGGTGGTAACATCTCTAATCATCAGGGAAATGCAAATCAAAACCACAATGAGATATCACTTATCTCCAGTGAGAATGGCCTTTATTAAAAAGTCCCAAAACAATAAATGTTGGCGTGGATGCGGAGAGATAGGAACACTCATACACTGCTGGTGGGACTGCAAACTAGTGCAACACCTGTGGAAAGCAATATGGAGATACCTTAAAGTGATACAAGTAGATTTACCATTTGATCCAGCAATCCCATTACTGGGCATCTACCCAAAAGAACAAAAGACACTCTATAAAAAAGACACTTGCACTCAAATGTTTATAGCAGCACAATTCACAATCACAAAGTTGTGGAAACAACCCAAGTGCCCAACAATACATGAGTGGGTTAATAAAATGTGGTATATGTATACCATGGAATACTATTCAGCTATAAGAAACAACGGTGATATAGCACCTCTTGTATTTTCCTGGATAGAGCTGAAACCTATTCTACAAGTGAAGTATCCCAAGAATGGATAAACAAGCATCACATGTACTCACCAGCCAATTGGTTTCACTGATCAACATCTAAGTGGACATATAGGAGCAACATTTATTGGGACTGGGGCAGACGGGAGGGGGGAGGAGGGGATGGGTATATACATACATAATGAGTGCGATGCGCACCATATGGGGGATGGTCATGCTTGAAGCTCTGACTCGAAGGGGGAGGGGGGCAAGGGCAATATACGTAACCTTAACATTTGTACCCCCATAATATGCTGAAATAAAAAAAAATATTAAAAAAAAATAACAAAGAAAAAGCCGAACAGAAGAAGTAAAATGGAAAAAAAAAAATCTCAATAACTTTTTAATTTGGGTAATGGGTCTAACAGGGCCTATTATATAATTTTCATTATGTGGGAGTTTACAATGATTCATAAATTTTTTAATATAAAGCGTCTTGAAATACAAAAATAAATAAAGTACAATTTTCAAAAAGTTAAAACATGACTCTAAATAGAAAATGAAGATGTCTCAGTTTTATGTAATTCATTAATTAATGAAGAAAGCAGTAAGATATTGAGACCAGTCCAAATAAGAATTTGAAATATACATGTATGCATATATATACACATATGTACACATACACTATCAAAAATGCTTAAATGATTTTTTTGTAATTGCAAAACTGGTAAATCCTATAAACAATAAAATGTAGCGTTTGAGATTATGTTTTTTACAAGGAAGCAGTCAGTTGTACCTTTGCCAGACAAAATTCATTTGCATATCTATAGACAGGAATGATTTTCATTGCTGTCAGTTTTCTACATCTAACACTATGCTGTTAAATAGCAAGTTAATTGAAGGTTCCTATACTTGTGGAATCAGATAAGCCCCAGAGAGTCTACTAGATAACTCCCAGCACTCCTCTGAAATGACACCCAATAATCTCTTTTGCCCATTTTCAAGTCCTAGACAATCATTCCTAAGACTGGAATTGGAATATTGAGCCACAGAGATCCCATAATTATACCTGGAAGCATGAACCATTATTCACCCTACTTGCAAAAAGAGAAATTTCCCCCTAATTAGCCTTGATGAAATTAGTAATACCATCTTTGCTCTGTATACTACTGTCACGTTATATATTTAAGTTTACAGGTACAGGGAAGCAATAGTTTTTCCTTAAGAACTTTGTGTGTAGTTAGGGCATGATACCACCAGGCAGGGAATGGTGGCTTGATAGAGCCTCCCACAATATGGTTAGCATAGAGAAAAGGTAGCTGCTAATTTTCTTCTATCTTAACTGGAATTCTTTGTACTCTGAAATTAGCTCTAAAAGAATATTTGCATCAACTATGATACATACCAAATGAGATACAAACTGGCTTATAGTATTTCACTGTACTATAAAATAACCTCATTTATAACATACATAACATTATCAAGTAACAGGACTTTAAAACAGAGATATAAAATACCTATGATGAATCCATAAATGCAAAAGCACTGGACCTGTATTATCTCATTTAATTCCCCTAATAACCCAATGACTAGGCACAGCAAGTTACCTGTTTACAGATAAGGATGCAGAGGAGTGGCAAATTTACATCAATTATCCATAGTCACACAATGAGTCAGTTTCAGAATTCAGAATAGAATCTCAGTTTCTTAACTGCAATGAGTCCAAGGTTCTTTTTACTGCATATCACTTGGAAGTTAATTTTTTTAAAAATTATATTCTATAGAAAGATCATTCAGTACTCTCCATATATAATTATATGACAATTTAAGCTTTGTGATATTCACAGTATCTAATCTATCAAAAATATTTATTGAGTACCAAACATGAGCAGTATTAATGCTGTGGATGATGCTGAGAGACACAGAAAATGATTTTTCATTCCCAGAACTTACAAATTTAGTTGTGTATACAAAATTCACTAATTTAACAAATGCCTATTGAGTACCAAGAATGTGCTGGGCACTGTTTTTAGGCACTGAATGTTTATCAAAGATCTTATCATGGGTTATGAAAGCCTAGATCACAAATTTGAGTGTGTACAGGTGATAGCAGGTAACATATACAAGTAGAAAAGTCCTGGTAGAAGTGTCAAGTACAGTGACATATAAAAGAATGCATAAAAGAATGCATGCCCCGTCTTAAGGGGCGGATGCTACTCAGTTCTAACTACTTGTTGTATGTGGGAAAGCAGACTTGTGGTCAACTAGTTCTTCAGATTACTAGAAAAGCTTCCTGATTTTCTGGATTTTTATGTGCAATGATACACACAATGGTACAGTAGGCATATTTACTTGTTTTTATTAGTCATAAAATATCTATGACTTATGCACACAAAGTTCTTAAGAAAAAAACTGTTGTTTCCCTATACCTGTAAACTTAAATATATAAGGTAACAGTAGAGCAAAGATGGTATTACTAATTTCATTAAGCTAATTAGGGAAAATTTCTCTTTTTGCAAGTAATAGTTAATAATGGTTCATGCTTCCAAGTATAATTATGGAATCTCTATAGCTCAATATTCCAATTGCAGTCTTAGGAATGATTGTCCAAGATTTCAAAATGGGCAAATGGGGTCAGTTATGCCTTGCAAACACTTTACCAGGTCCCAACCTCAAGGAAATGCAATGGCAGTCTCTTTCCTGATACATCTCCCTGCAATCCTCAGTCCCTCCCTTCAGCTGGCAGCCAGAGTGAGCTCGCCAGCCAAAATGCAAACACTGCTGTGAGTCCAGGGAATAATGATAGTGGTTCTACCTTTTAATACAAAAGGTAAAAGAGAGGAAAAAAATTTCAGAAGGTCACACAGCAAATTACTGAAGAAAGTGGAAAATGTTGGAAGGATGCAAAAGACAAGGAAATGCCAACTGTGAGGGGATAATAGGTCCACAATATTTTCCAAAATCAGTGTTAAAGACTGAAGATGAAAATTCAAATGAAGCATCTATATGCCCAGAATGACTAATAATCCACAATCACACAAATAGATTAAATTTGTGGATTATAACTGCACAGGGGTGAAAGACTAGAAAAGCGTGATACAATAAGGAGTGGTTTGAATAATTTAATATACCCTAATTTTATCTTCAATGACATCTCATTTGAGGTACTTCCAGGGGCAGACAACTAAATAAATGATAGAACTTCACAGTATATAACCCAGATGTTAGACCCTTTAATAAGATAGCTCATTTTGACTTTTATTCATGTATTTTATTCATTTTATTAGAGCCACAGGCCTAATACATACAGTAAAGTCTTAATTATTCTAATGAGGAAAAAGTATAAGCTAGAGATATTCAATACACCAAAAGTGGACTTGGACTTTTAATTTCAACTCTTTCAAATGCTAAGCCTTCATAAAAAGTACTCGTATATAATGTCACTTGTTTAGGGCTATATTTTTCCACTTTGACTCTGTCTGAAATGACCCAAAGGTACATAAAAAGAAGGGAAAAAAGCAAAGGTAACTAACAAGAAGGGACAAAGATCATCTGGGTGATCTATAAAATCAATAAATAAATGATTAATAAAAAGTTAGTTTCTGTATACATTGTCCCCGAAGCACAGACATGAAATGAAGTTCCAGTTCCCATTTCATAGAGAAGACCACACTGGATTACTTTATGATGACTAGGTGCTGACCCAGAAGTTGAAATTAGTTGGCTACAGAATTATGCTCAAAAGGTTGAGATCATGGATTTGATTTCTTATTCAGCCATACAACTCATTCATTCATACACAAAGCTTTGACTAAGCATCTGAGTATAGTGAAAGTGTATGGCACCTAGAATACAAGACTTGGATTCCAGCTGGAGCTCTAACACTTATTCATGTTAAGTCACTTGACACTGGACAAGTGACTTAAACTTTCTGAGCCTCATAAAATGGGGATGGCCACAGCTTTTCTGCCTTTCAGGGCTATTGGAGATAATGGACGTGAAAAGGCGTTGTAAACTGTAAAATGCCACTCAAATGCCACCAGTACACATCAAATGTGTACAATTCTGGTTCATTTTCACAGGGTCTATCATGCTGGACCTTAGGCAGGGGAACAGTTTGAAGATTGGAATAGAAGGGCTAAGACAAAGACGGAACAAAAGAGAAAGAGAAGAGCTTGACTTATGACCATAAATTATACAAAAGCTGGATTTTTAATAGATTTTTGCAGAAGCACAAAGCTCAGAAGACTGGTTCCTGCAGGAGCTTTTCCTTTCATCTGTGCTTTTGATTCGCATTCCTTTCTCTCTTCATTGCCACATTCTATCATTCACTCCCTTCTCCCATATCTTTAATTTTTCCTCTTCTGCTGGCTCTTTTCCTCAGCCTTATAAACATGCTTCAGTAACTCCCCATTACCTTCAAAATAAAGCTAAAGTTTTATGAGACAAAAAAGCATACCATGACATGGCTTTTGTCTTCCTGTTTTATGGTTCATTCTTTGCTATTCTCTGTACCTTTGAACTGCTTTACAATTTTCTTCGCACACTATGTTCTGTCTCAGCCCTGTTGCCTCCTGCTATCCATTCTGTTCAGTATGACCTTCACCTTCACTTCACTTGGCTAAATCCTAATCCTCAAACCCAGTTCACATCTCTTCTTCCAAGCCACCTTCTTTGACACCTCAAGACCAAGTTAGGTGCCCTTCCTCTATAGCACACTGTATCTCTGTCATTGCAAGTACCACATTGTATTATGTTAATAATTTCTTCTTTATGTGTCTTTCCACTCTCAAGAATATAGGCTCCTTAAGATTTGGGATTTATCAACCCTTTGTACTGCCAGCTCATAACAAAGAGTCTGGCATATAGAAAACACTTTCACTGGACAGATGAGATTATCTAATGCCAGCAAAGCTGTGTGGAGGATAGAAACTGTCATTAAGTCACTGACATATCACAGTAAATAAATTCAAAATCATACCTTCTTTGTGATGTATAAATAAAATAAGCTGTGCTAAGGAAAGGGAATTTTGATTGAGATGGAGATTTGTAAGTAAGCAATTTGAAGACATGGGACACTTGGGGTTTAGGGAAGCCTTAGGCAAAATGTCACAATGAAAGCATTTATCAAAACTAGAGGAAACAATTAAGGCCTGGTGACTCTGTATATGAACACATCTAAGGACTGATTTAGCCACTAGGAGCACACAGATTCGAAGTATGATAGTCTGTGGAGCCGAAGCAGACACAGTAGCCCAAAAGATAGGATGATAAAAACTCCCTCTCATTCTCTTCTTGCTACAGAATGGCCAGACTAGGTCTAGAAACACTGACACTGGTGTGACCATCCAAAAATATAGAGCAGGGCAATGATGACGAACAAATTAATCCTCCTATGGGAACTTTCCTCCTGTTCCCAGCGCATTCTAAAGGAAATAGTGTTGTACGACTCACAACGGCCCATAACTACCACTGGGAAACAGTGTCTACCCAGGTCTTTAAAGAGGGTCAAGAGTGTCATTTTCATACACTGGACATATTTTCTTTCATTTTAACATGGCAAGAGGCAGGGGACAAATGCGTTTATTTGGCTATTAGCTAGCCAGATATTCAATTCCCCTGACGACACAGACAGCTGCTGTAGCAGCCCCAGGACATGCTCCCCAAGCTAAAGTACAGACTGTGTCATTCAGCACTGTCATTAACAAATGCAACAGAAATCACAATATGATCTGCAGCCTTTTAATGAAAACATTGCTGGTAATTAGACTACTCACTTGTTTATCTGAATCTCTTGCCACCACTCCAGGATGTTTATAATATTATAGCCCACAGGTTGAATTATAACTTTTTAAAAACATGATATTATTTGGAAATGGCCAGATCACCTCAAACCAACTCAATCATCAATGCATACTTTCAAAACTGATTAGCAGTAACAGTAGCAGTAACATTAAGTGGCCAATGACTCTGAATATATTAGAGAATGAATTCGTTACAATGAACTTGTGAATTTCTAGATGAATGATTTATAGATGATAATGATAAAAATAAATAGGTACTATTTATCAAGTATTACTACATACCAGGATTTTTACATATATTATGTCATCAATTCCTCACAACTGTGGGAGATATGATTATCACCTCCATTTCATAGGTGGGAAAACTGGGAATCAGAATGATTAGAGAATGAGTCCATGATCACACAGAGATAGTAAGCATATAGCATATCCAGGATTTGAAGCTAAATCAATAGACTTGAAAAGCCTTTGCTGTTAACCATGATACACTGTCTTACCTATACTTTTCTCGATTTCCCCAATTTTCTAGAGTAGCTGTATAATATTTGATAATATCATATAAATATCATTTAAAATGTGTGAAACACTTAGGATTTCAATTCAATTTAATTCCAAAAAACTGTTGAGTCCTTTTTACAATATAAGAAACTGTGCATGATTACTGGGAAACAAATTCTAGTTCCTACACTCAAAAAGAACACAACTGGCACAATTTGCTCCCCTATAATGCACTACAGAATGGTCTAAACCCCAACAGGAAAGTGCAGTCACTGTAAATAGGAAAGCACCAAACAAGGAGAAATTATTTCTAGTAGAAGAGGGAATAAAAAGAGATTTCATAAAGGTCATAGAATATAAGCAAAATTTTAAAAGATACTTAGTCTTTATTTTCCCCTTTATTTTTCATTCAAAGTAAAAAAAACAGCTCATTGTTGACAATATAAAAGTTTAAGGAAATGTAAAAAATGCAGAAAATGACATATAAAGAATTGCTGTTAACATTTTGTATTTTTTAACAGACTTGCAATCATTCCTTGCCAATCATTTTCCTTTAAAGGTTGACATTCTACTGTGTATATTGTATCCTACTTTTTCAATAACATAATAACCTAAGCATTTTCTCATACTTTTCTGACCACAAGACTGTTTCTCTTATCTTTGTCCTCCCCTAAATATGAAAGTAACTTTCATTCTAATAGCTCTCAAAGTGTGGTTAAAGGGACCCTCTGGATTGGAGAGCCCCTTTCAGAGGATCAACAAAGTCAAAATCATATATGGTTAAAGAATCCATTGAATGTGAAAAATAAGCCAAAGGATTTTAATGTAACAGAGTATGAAAAGTTCATTGATAAGGTTTCAGATTCCATATTGTAAGTAACCTTTGAGAAACTGCTACTTGTTGAGTTCTGATGTAGTGCCAAAGAAAAATATTCACAATTATCTGATGAGGCTATTAAAATAGTCCTCTCCACTTTCCAACTACATATGTTTGTGAGGCTGGATTTTCTTCACATTCTTCAACCAAAACAACATATCATGAAAGAGTTAAAGCAGAAGTAGATGTGAAAAACCAGTTGTCTTCTATTAAGTAAGACTTTAAAGAGATCAGTAAAAATGTTAAAACACTCTTTCAACTAGATTTTTTAGATTTTGGAAATAGAGTTATTGGTCATAAAATATGTATGTTAACATGTTTATTGTTGCTTTAAATTAATAAATATTTTAAAATTTATAAGAGTAAACATTGATAAATATAAGCTACATAAAAACTCTTTGAGATTCTCAATTATTTTAGGAATGTAAAGGGGTCTTCCAATGGCAAATACAGCAATGTGAAAAATAAATAAATAGAACTTAATTAAAAAGCTTCTTCACAGCAAAGGAAACAATTACCAGAATAAATAGACAACCTACAAAATGGGAGAAAATATTTGCAAACTATATATCTGACAAAGGGTTAATATGCAGATTCTACAAAGTCGTCAAACAAATCAGCAAAAAAACAAAAACAAACCAAAAAAAACATTAAATTGGGTAAAAGACATGAACAGTAGATTTTCAAAAGAAGATAGACAAATGGCCAATAAATACATGAAAAATGCTCAGTGTCACTAATTATCAAGGAAATGCAAATTAAAACCACAATGAGATATCACCTTACTCCTGTCAGAATAGCCATTATTAAAAAGTCAAGAAACAATAGATGCTGGCGTGGATTCAGAGAGAAAGGTATGCTTATACACTGTTGTTGAGACTGCAAATTAGTACAGCCTCTATGGAAAATAGTACAGAGATTCCTCAAAGAAATAAATGTAGATACACTATTCTATCCAGAAATTCCACTACTGCCTATCTATCTAAAAGAACAGAAATCATCTTATCAAAAAGACACCTGAATTCAAATGTTTATTGCAGCACAATTCACAATTGTGAAGATGTGGAATCAACCCAAGTGCCCTTTGATTCATGAGTGGATAAAGAAAATGTGGTGTATATATATGTGTGTGTGTGTGTGTGTGTGTGTGTGTGTGTGTGTGTGTGTGTGTATTAATACATACACATACAAACACATACACATACGCCACTATGGATTACTATTTAGCCATAAAAAGGAATGAAATAATATCTTTTACAGCAACTTGGATGGAACTGGAGACCATTATCCTAAGTGAAGTATCTCAGAAATGGAAAAACAAACATCACATGTACTCTCAAATAATTGGGAGCTAAACGATGGACACACATGGGTACTAAGAGACGTAAAAGACATTGAAAATCAAGAAGGGAGAGGCTAGGAGAGGGATGAGGTGTATATCTTACCTACTGGGTAAAATGAACTCTATTCTGGTGATTGGCCACATTAAAAGCCCTGATTTAAGCATTAAAGAAGGCATACATGTAATAAAAACATTTGTACCCCCTTAATATTTGAAAATTAAAAAATAATATATATAAAGGGGTCCTGAGACAAAGAATGAGAATCATCATCTTTCTGTATATTTCAGAATGTATGCCTTAAACATGCCACCTTTAAGAAGCTTCCCATTATCTTTATTAATTTTCTCCATAATCCCACACTTATTGCTCAAGCACTTATCATACCTCTGTTAAGTTCCTCAATGTCTAAATTTCTCACCCCCCATAAGCTTTACGATGACATCACTTGTATTTTTCTTATGAGCTTCTGTATCTTCAGCACCTGGAACAATGCCCAGCATGAAAGAGATGTTCTACGTTTGTTCTATCATTTAATAAATAAAATTTAAAATCTTTTGTAAATCATTATGTTTATAACCACAAAATATTCTGTTATATAGATATAACATCATTTACTTAATCATTCAAAATGGATAGAATTTAGACAAGTTGAGGTGGAAGGGCTACTTAACAGAGAAAAGAGGATGAAAAGGCACAGATGGAAAAAGTATAATGAAACTGTGGGGCAATTGGGTACACTGGAACATAGGGAAAATAAAGGGAAGTAATAGAATACAAGACAGGTGGGAGCAGATTGTCAAAGATCTTCAATGCTATCTTAACAAATTAAGGCATTATTTAGTAGGCAATGTAGAGCCATTGGATATGCTTAAGTATGAGTATGACATGTTATATTTGTACTTTAGGAAGATTAATTTAGAAGAACTGTATAGGATTATTTAGAGGAAGAGGAGACTAGAGGATTGAAAATCAGTAAGAGCCACTTCCTTCTGATGTCTTCCCCACAAATAGTTATTGAATAAATGTTCTATCATAGAGAACAGAATCAAGAGTCATTGGATGATAAGAAATACCTAGAATAATTAGTCAGAATGGTCCAGGGAGGAAAAGAGGTAAAGATGTGGACCAAGTTCTCAGTCTGAGTGGTTAACAGGACAGTAGCACCATTAGCAGAACCAGAACACGGAGAGAAGAGCTGCCTTACAGTGCAGCTGGTGGCTTTGGGTCAGCCATGTGAATATGAGAAAGGGAGGGTGTCAAGTACCACTTGACATCTTGAAGATTTGGGGCTCAAGAGCCAGTCAAGTGCACTTAATTCATTCAAAATAGAAAATCCCAGAAAAAAAGAAAGTTCAGAAAAATTAAATTTCTTTAGTGTGTCTGATTCTCAAAGTAGAGAAAATAGAGAAGCTTGCATCCTAGAAAAGTAATATATATTGAAATATCCTAGTTGGAAACTACTAGCCATTATTTTTACATAATTAAGAAATATATTTAGGATTAACTTCCGGTGACTACTAGGACCATTATAGACCACTAAGAATTCTGCTTCTACTTTACATTCTTTAAAAATTCCATAGATAACCATATTTGGATATGAGCTAATACTTTTAAGTTTGAAAACAAAGCCCTCTATTTTAAAAAAAATAAAAGAAATTTTCCAGTTGGGGATAGGATGAGGCATAGAGAAAGAGAGCATTGTAATTTGAAAAAGTCTATCCAAAAGATCTATACATATTATATTGTAGTATAGTACAAGCAACTGAGAGTAATGTGCTGTAAGAGTTTCCCCAATTTCTACCATTTATGTTTCATTTATGTTATTTTTTAATCAACCACTTTTTTTTACTCAGCACCATAAGTAACAATGATATCTAAGATGTAAATTTTAAGAGCATGACAATTAAAATTTAAGAAATGTTTATCCTTTTGCCACCTAAAATTATCTCATGAAACCCCTGTAGTAAATGTATCAAATTGGGGGCAACATTGCTCTGCAAACATTGGTTGATAAAGATATACTAAAGATAGAGTAAAAAGTTATTTCAGGTCTAAAAAATATGGTTGAGAAGCACTGCTTTAATAACTATTCCTTTCTTCTGTGACCTGGGCTGTTTCCAAGTACCCACTCAAGGAAGATGAGCAGTAAGAAAATTGCCTTGGAATTGTTTAGTTAGAAGGTCATTGCTAACCTTCTAGAATATGGCTTGGCAAACTATAGCCCACAGGCCAAATCCAGTCCATTGCCCATTTTTGTAAATAAAATGTTACTGAAACACAGAGAAGCTCTTTCACTTACATATTGTCTATGAATGTTTTCACACTGCAAAAGTAGAGCTGAGTATTTGCAACAGAGACCAGATGTCTCACAAAGCCTAAAATATTTACTATCTGGCCTTTTACAGAAAAAATATGTTGACCTATTGCTATGGTCAGAAAGTGTCCCCCTAAAAATCGTGTCTTGAAACTTACTTACCAATGTGATAGTATTAAGATCCCTTTTCAGGACCTGCCCTGGGTTGAGAGCATTTCCTTCCCATGGCGGGAGGCGTGCTCCATGAGTATGCCATGGCTAGGATCCACACAGCACTTTCTTTTCAGTTTTGCCCATGTGGGCTCCTTTGTCTCCTGTGATTAGTTCACAAATCTTCCCTCTGTGCTCCTGAACAACAAAATCAAGTCCTGGGGGAACCTGCACCCATGTCCCTGAAGATCAATCCCTCGCTCTACCAGAAAGAAGCATACTGGTCCTGAGTTGCCTATGGGGTGCTCAAGCAGGTTTGATGTCTCTCTGCTTCAGGGCATGTCTTGCTCTAATGGAGTAGCCAGGTAAGCAGCACCATAGAGGGCCAGTGAGCAGGGAGCTCATAGTCCAAGTACTCCTTAGTCCACTGCAGATCTTTAAGAGGACAGGTTTGAGCCCCACTCTCTGTGGAAGCCTTAGTGTTGTAGATGCACCAACAGAGGGGAAGCAGAAGCTCTGAAAAGCCCTCGCTCAATCATCTCTCTCAACAGCCTTGGGCAGGGAAGGTGAAGGGGAGGCAAAGAGATTGAATGGAGGAAAGCTAGCACTCTTGTCATCTCTGTCCCTCTCTCCAGAAGACAGCTTTCCCAGAATGTCCAGGATCTGGGGTCCCGCAGATCCCCCAGGACCCACTGGCCCCTGTGCCTCCCACAGTCTGGGCCAGAGTTAGGAGATGTTTGCATGGGAATGAGTGAAGACTGCGGGGCTTAAGCCCCCTGGGGAAGACAAAGGTACATGTTTGGTGGAGAAGCAACATGGTACCTGTAATGTCAGCTCAGGTCAGTGGTGACAGGAAGTGACCCCAAGGGGGCTGGCAGCCTGGCGTTTTGTCCTCAAGAAGCTCCCAGTTTACTGGACATCAGCAGCTTTTGGGATTGTGAGTATAGAAAGGCTCTCCAACAGCTTAGGAAGCTGCAGACTGCCAGAGATGTAAGAGAGGGAGAAACAAACCACTCTGCCTACCCTTTTTGCTGAACTCCAAGGCTCTCAGGAATTGATGTCTGCTGATATATTGCTCCTTCTTCTCGTGCACCGCAACTTCTTCTCGTGGAATCTCTGGCAGGATCTGATACTTTTCCCTCAGAATTCCTATTATCACCTAAATGACTGAAGAAAGGTGAGATAGCTTCACATCAGTTTCCAACTAAACAACACAGTCATTCCATCCCAAAGACTATACTCACCACCAGAGTTTAATGTATGAAAAACTAGAACATGAACCCATACCATCTCCAAGGATTGAAGTAAAGAAAAATACACCACAGTAGACATCAGATTTATATTCTTGTGAGTCTAGCCATAGTCAAATCTGCCTTTGCGTGATTATCCTGCAACCTTTGGCTTTTCAAATACCCACAAATTTTTGCCACACCTTCAGCCATATGCCAAAGGCAGGCTGATATTGAGCTAGATACACTAACAAGGCCTTTTGAATTGTTAGGTCCAATGCCAATTCTGATTGGCCAGTTATATATTCTGAATTGTTGGTGCTCATGCAGTACTATGTGTTAAATATTTTTAATGGCACCCCCTCCTAAACAACTAATATACTGGAGTAAACAAGATATAAAGATTAATAAAAGTATGTCACAAATAATCAGATAAAATATCAGATTCAAATAGAATATATCTGACTTCTTTTGTTCAAATTAGGATTTTAAAAGATTATTTTATGATGTTCAAATGATTAACAATAGTAGTAGTGGTAGCAGAAAGAACTTACATTTATTAAGTATCAGTCATGTTTATTTACCTTTGATACTTTGGTAATTTAGCTATGTGCTAAATGTTCTATATGACTCATTTCATTAATTTAGCCTTCATTGACAACACTATAAGGTAGATACTTTTTTCTGTTATATAGATGAGAAAACTGAGGCTTAGATAAGTTAGAATACGTAACTTGCCCAAGAGCTCCACAATATTGGAACCAAGATTTTTTTTTTTTTTTTTTTAGACAGAGTCTCTGTTGCCCAGGCTAGAGTGTAGAGTGCTGTAGTGTCAGCCTAACTCACAGCAATCTCAAACTCCTGGGCCCAAGCGATCCTCCTGCCTCAGCTTCCTGAGTAGCTGGGACTACAGACATGTGCCATGGCCCCCAGCTAATTTTTCTATTTTTAGTAGAGACGGGGTCTCTGTCTTGCTCAGGCTGGTCTTAAACTCCTGAGCTTAAACGATCCTCCTGCCTTGGCCTCCCAGAGTGCTAGGATTACAGGTGTGAGCCCCCATGCCTGGTCTGGAATCAAGATTTAAACCAATCAACCTGACTTAAAAAACCCATGCACTTAACTGGTATTCTGTTCCATCACCTTCTATTACAGTTTACTTCCTTATAAAAAATATACATTTTAAATCAGTAAAATAAATTCCATATCAGAGTTACTATAAATTATAAATAATAAAACCTATGTGTAATCATATGTCATGATTTATGGTTGTATAGCATCTGATTTAAGTTCAGTGGGTAAAGTTTATGTCATTAACAAGATTTAGTGTCCCAAATGACTCAAAGAGATTTGCTCTAATAAATCTTAGTATATGGAAGAATGTCATGCAAAGCAATTAGAAATGCAATGCAAACTTTATTTAGTAAAAAATTAAATTATGAGCAAGAAAAAAGTTACTGCCATTGAGGTCATGTCAAAAAGTAATTATAAGGAGAATTAGAAATTTGCACCAAACATCTATAATTTGGCAACATGTTTACTATAAGGTATGTCACCAGTTTAAAAATTTAGCTCCACAAATTTTAAGTTATAAAAAATTCAAAATTTTACCTCAAGAAAGATTAGATCTAGAAAAACATATTTTAAGAATTTTTCAATTATAATAGCTACCATTTACTGAACTGTTTTGTGCCAAATTAATTTAGCATAATGCTAAATACTTCACCATATTATATTTTCTTTAATCTTCATGTTAATCCCATGAAGTTTGATTTATTCTCACTAGTTGAAAAATTATTATTAAAATTGCATGGGAATATGACATCATTTAATCCAACTTTCTATCTACTGTAGATAGTCTAGAAAATATCTAACTGCCTTATACCTTTAAATTGTAAGGCTTACTCCTATACCAGAGTGACCTACCACCTCAAAAAAAAAAAAAAAAAGGCTGCAAACACCCTCTTGTTGCTCACTACCTCTACGCTGGACTACTTGCCCTAATCTACCTTGTACAGGACTACTTGTTCTGCCCTGTTATTGATCATTCCAATATGATTACTTTGCAATTCACTGGCCTCAATTTGCCCTTCAGATAAGATGCTTTAATAGCTTTAGCCCTTTGCTGCTATACTTGACTATGTTTTAAACCCTCTTGGGGTCAATATTTTATTGAATATTGCCTGGTTCCCAGGACATTGTTATCTCCAATCAAGCAGTTGAAAGTGACACCTCAATTTGAAAGTCTTTTCTTATTTCTAAGCTAAAACTTGCCTTCCTACAACATTTTAAATGTTGTTCCTTTTAAATTTTAACCAATTATACAATTACTTTTTAAAAAGTGTAAATTTTCTGCCCAGCTCTCACCTTTTCTCTGTTCTACATTCGAAGCAAAGTGACACAAAAGAAACATTAGCATTAAAAACTAGTGTGAGCATCTTTTTCTGGTTTTCTAGATACTGTCTGAGTTTTGAAACTGGAAGTTCCCATCCTCATAAACTTCCACAGTCCTGGGAAAACTGGTGAAGTTTTGTCATCCTACGATATATTTAACACTTCAGTGTTCCTGTACTATATAACAGCCATCCCAAACCACCATCTGATAAGCACAGTCCAGACTTCAAACACACACACACACACACACACACACGCGCACACACACACACACGCATATTTACATACACACAATTTCTCAGATGTAGAAGGAGTGCAAAGGCTACGACTGTACTGTACTATGCTTAGAGCTGTAAATATTATAATCTAAGCATTACAGGCCTTTCTCACTACCCAGATATGCATAAGAGGTTGAAATATCAAGAGGACTTTACTGGAGATCTATTTAATTTATTATTAGTAGCCAGGAAAAGACTTTCTAGAAATTTGGTTTAGGAGTGATGGGCTTTGAATTTGTGACAAATTAAATTCACAATCCTTCTTAAGTTTTTCATTCCTAAAACTAATAGCATACTTAGGCTGAGGCTCTTATATCTAAATTACCTATTTCATCATTATAAATTTTATTATGTCTATATTTATGACAATAGATATTTATTGGCCTGGGAATACATTAAAAAGATATTAAAAGAAAACTACGGTTGTATGGATTATAATTATTCTGCTTTGTTAAATAATATGAATACTTATTTGTGTATTATTTATATATCTGTAGTTATATAGGAGCAAGTCTGAAATATATGCTTCTAATTTTTAACAGTATTCTTATCGTAGGTATGATTTCTGTTAATTAAATATTTTAAAGATTTTATTATTGGTGTTCTTATTTTTCTATAGTGAATATATAGAGAAATACTTGATATGGTAAAATAAAAATCAGAATTGGCACATTTTCTTTAATAATTAAAAGCATAAAAATCTGTTCTTAATATACTGATTTGAAGTTTCTAGTTAATTAAACTTTTATGAATACTCACTATATCACTACAAAGAACTTATCAATAACATAGAAAAGAAGTGTATAACATGTTACTTCAAAAATCAATTAATTAAATATTAAAATCCATGTCCAAACTTGAAATATGATGATTAAAAGCAATCAATTTTTAAAGCCTTTTAAAAATTATTTTTTTATTTCAGAATATTATAGGGGTATAACCATTTAGGTTATGTAAATTGTTTTTGTACCATTTGAGTTGAAATTATCAGTGTGCCCATCCCCTATATGGTGTGCATTTTACACATTAGGTGTGAATTTAAACATCCCCTCCAACTGCTTGATTTCTGAAAATGTTATTTCCATATGTGCGCATAAGTGTTGATTGATTAGTTCCAATTTAATGGTGAGTACATGTGGTGTTCGTTTTTCCATTTTTGTGATACTTCACTTAGAACAATGGTCTCAAGCTCCATCCCGGATAATAAAAGAGGTATTAGTTCATGCAATGAAATAGCAGAAATCATAACTGATATCATGGAAAAACAAAATATCATCTCTGAATACTATAAAAATCTCTATGCCCATAAAATTAAAAACGTGGAGGAAGTGGACAAATTCTCAGAAATACACAGACTCCCTAGGCTCAAACAGGAAGAAGTAGAATTCCTAGGCAGACGAATATCAAGTAATGAAATTGAAACAGCAATAAAAAAACTTCCAACAAAAGAAAGTCTTGGACCAGATGGTTTCACACTCAAATTTTACTAGACCTACAAAGAAGAACCGGTACCTATTCTGCAGAAATTACTCCTTAACATCAAGAAGGAATCCTTCCCAACACATTTTACAAAGTCAACATCACCTTGATACTAAAGCCAGGAAAGGACTCAACAAAAAAAGAAAACTACAGACCATTATCCCTTATGAATACATATGCAAAAATTCTCAATAAAATACAAGCAAGCTGAATTCAGCTGCTCATGAAAAAAATAATCCACCATGACCAAGTGGGCTTCATCACAGAGATTTAGGGATGGTTCAACATATGCAAATGTTATGTTTTAATTGGTTACTCAGGATATTGAGAGGTGGGGTGGAGAATGTGACTATGTTATGAAGGTTATTTCAAAACTATGTAAACCTTGTGGGATAGAGACAATTGAATGGTTAGCCCAAGCATGTGTTTTCTTTGGAACATAGAGTATATTAAAAAAAAAAAAAAACCCTCAATTGGTTGCCAATCTTTGAAACCCAAGAGATGTTCAGAATAATCTGAAAACAGGAGATGCTCCATAAACATGCATAGCACAGAGTAAAAGTATTCACTAAATGTTTCTTGAAATAATTGAAAGCTGGGAACAACTGCCAATGTCCTGAAGTTATGTAATCTCTCTGAATTGTACAACAGGTGCAGTTACTTAAAAGAGATGGGCATGCTGTTAGGAAGCTCCACTTATAAGCTTTGCCTATTGCTTTGAAAATAATGACATGTCACCAATTAGCTTACATTACACTTAAGCTTTTGCCACTTGGAAAAAGTCCATTATAGCCTTAGGCTTTGTCTATCTGTTGCCAAGCATCTGGATAAACAGTGTTAGGCTCGGTTAATCATTTGAGTAATAATAAGCCCATCAATTTTGATTGTGCTTGTAGGTTTTTAAAGCACTACCACCACATTTATGGTATCATTTGAGTAAAATAGCCTTTTGGTTGAGACTGAGGCTATAGAGTCAAATGGATCTGGGCTCAAATCCTCATTCCTACATTTTGTAGTTACATGACATTTGGCAAACTACTTCTCTCTCTGAGTCTTAAAATTTTTTAATTAACTTGAGAATAATAATACCGCTCATCAGACAATTGGGAAGATTGAGTGATTATACAGATCAAGTACTGAGTATAGAGTCTAGAACATAGTAAATTCTCAGGAACTGTTAGCTTCCATTATTATAAGTATTTTATTAATATTGATTTAGATATTAAACATATCATACTCAAATATTCATATACTTAATTCTGTCTTCCACTTTACTATATAGGCAAGCTAAGGTAAATTGAGGGAGAGGAAGGGAGGACTTATTACATTGCTTCTCTAAACTACACAGGGCCATGTTTCAGAGGGTTAAAAGCTATAAATAAATGACAGTGAGTTAGAACCTCTTGTATTATCCTGGATTAAGCTTGAGCCCATTATTCGAAGTGAGGTGACACAAGACCCGAAGAATGGGTCCCACTTGTACTCACCATCAAATTGGTATTGACTGATTAACACTATGGTGCTCAAAGG
>CAUYRT010059751.1:0-31449 GCA_963574885.1 Lepilemur ruficaudatus | reverse complement strand
TCACTAAAAATCATTTAATTGTACACTTAAAATGGAGTGTTGGTTGTACGTAGGTATAGTTGGAGCACTATGTATGTACTCTCTGGACTACTTTGACAGAGTAGGTTTTTGAATGTAACAAGATAAGTCAACTTGAGTGGTAATATATTTTGAGAAATCAGCTCACTACAAATTGTGACTGTAAATATTGTACTGTAAATGTTATGTAGTTTTCCCCCAATAAAATTTAAAAATATATATTAATAGCAAACTGAATCCAGCAGTATATTAAAAGACTTACACACCAAGGACAAATGGGACTTATCCCAGGAACCAAGATTGGTTAAACTTATGAAAATCAACCAACATAATACACCATAGTAAAGGACACCCTTTTCAATAAATGGTGCTGGAAAAATTGTACTGCCTTATGCAGAAGAATGAAACTGATGCCTCTATCTCTCACCATATGCAAAAATCAACTCAAGATGGATTAAAGACTTAAATGTGAGACCTGAATCTATACAAATATTAGAAAAAAACCTAGAGAAAAATCTTCTGGGCATTGTCTAGGCAAAAAATTCATGACTGAAACTTCAAAAGCTCTGGCAACGAAAACAAAAATAGACAAATGGGATTTAATTATAACTAAAAAGCTTCTATGTAGCAAACAGAGTGAACAGATAACATACAGAACAGGAGAAAATATTCACAAACTATGTATCAGACAGGAGACTAATATATAGAAGTTACAAGGAACTCAAACAACCCAACAACAACAAAAAAGCCCCCAAATAATCCCATTAAAAAGTGGACAAAGGACATAGACACTTTTCACAAAAATAAAAAAAGGTACACAAATGGCCAACAGGAATATAAAAAATTGCTCAACATAACTAATCATCAGAGAAATGTAAATTAAAACCACAATGGGATATCATTTTACCCCTGTCAGAATGGCTACTGTTAAAAAAAAGAAATTAACAAGTGTTGATGAGGATGTGGGGAAAAGGGAATGCTTACACACTCTTGGTGGGAATGTATAATAAATTAGTACACTCTCTGTGAAAAAAAGTGTGGAGGTTTGTCAAAGAAGTTAAAATAGAACTATCATTTTATCCAGCAATTCCACTACTGGATATATATCTATAACTATATCTATATATATTTGTGTATTATTAAATGTGGAAAAATTGAAACCCACATGCATTCCTAGTTGTAATGTAAAAGACTGTAGCCGCTGTGGAATATAGTTTGGCAGTTCTTCACAGTTAAAAATGAAGTTATTATATGACACAGAAATTTCACCCCTAGGTATATACTCAGGAGAATTAAAACCATAAATGTACACGAAAACTTGTACATATGTTCATATCAGTTTTATTTATAACAGGCAAAAAGTGGAAACAACCCGAATGTTTGTCTGCTGCTGAACAGATACACAAAATGTAGTCTATCCATATGATGAAATATTATTCAGCCATAAAAAGAATAAAGCACTGACACACGCAAAAACATGGATGAACCTTGAAAATATGCTAAGTGAAAGATACCAGACACCAAAACTTACATATTCTGTGATTCCATTTATAGGAAATTTTCAGAATAGTCCAATCCATAGAAGCAGAAAGTAGATTAGTGTTTTCCAGCATGTTGGAGGAGAGGGGAATGAGGGGTTATGGGGTTTGTGAATATACTGTAAATCATTAAATTATACCCTTCAAAGTGGTTTAAATGGTGACTTTTATATTATGTGAATTTTATCTCAATTAGAAAATAAAAAGTAAAGCAAACATCAACAACAAGATTCCCACACGATGTGGTTTCCACAATGCCACTCAATGCAGTTCAGTGATTGCATTCGTACTTGAGTAGAAGCTTGTCATGTTGCTTTTAACATTGAAGTCCAACACATAACACTCTTTCACCATAACTCCACAGAGTGTATACCATGTATAATTGTCAAAACAGAATTAAGATGAATTTAACCTACACAATAAATGGATCATTTTTTTTCATATGCAAAATCAGAACATGTACTTTAATGGTTATATGCCAAACCCACAATTTACCTATGAGTAAATTTCTTCTAACTCAGTCAAACGTAATTATTTTCAAGGTAGAGAAGCCCAGAGAAATGAGCTCAAGGAAAAATAACATATATTGAAAGAACACAGAAGTATTTCAATGAACCCAAACCCAGGGTTGTCTCAGAATCTCATGTGGCCCAGGGACTGATGTTTGAAAATGTAGATATTCTGCTCACAGTTTCTCCTCCAGAAGCCCACCCTTCAGAGCAACTGAAGGTGATGGATAATTCTCAGAGAACTGTGCCTTGAATGGGCAAGCTCCCAGAAGGTTACAGTCTGGTACTGCAGGACGTCATGTCATTGAAACTCACTCTTTCTACTCTCTATTATTATTTTTCCATTATAACCATCTGTCATCTTGAAAAGAAAGAAGGTTTAAATTATTTTTAAAAAAGGGATGTGAATTAATAAAGTAGCACATCATACAAAAATATTTCCAAGTCCTTTCCAGGCTAAAGATTTGGTAATAGGCATCAATATCATGACATACCCAGGAGTTTATTTGGTGTTACATAAACCAAGGTAACACATATGTATATTTGTTTACAAAATATTCACGTTTTTAAAAAAAGAGGAATTTTCTTTCTTCAATTGAGTTCAGAAGCAGTGATCAAGAAGCAGTGATTGGCCAATGCCTAAACTCAAAGTGCTATACTAAGTTTGGGGACACAAAGATGAACTAGACAATATTTATGCCATTAAGTGCACAGTGTGGAGAAAAATAAACATTCACACCTGAGACACCATAGGGAGAGACTGATTTGCTTTAGGGGAGGCATCATCTTGAAGGGTAGAACAATTTCTGCCACAATTCTACTCCTCAAAACTATTTAAAATATAATAGGAATTTAAAAAATATAACAAAATTATATAATTTTATAAATGTTTTGTTAAGAATCAAAATATCTTATATTATTATTAATAGTAGAAAAAGCTGAAAATACTGAAAACTTTTTGGTTCTTTACTGTGGAAACAGATTAGAGTAATGGCAAAAAGCATATTTTTGGAATTGGATCTTGACAGCTCTGCTCAAAGACCCTGCCACTTCCTAGCCATATGACCTTGGGCAAGTTACTTATCCTCTCTGTGTCTCAGTTTCTTCATCTCTAAAATTGGAATAATAATTAATGAAACCTACCTCCTAGAGTTGTGAAGGTCAATTAAGCTAGTGTTTGGCACAGAGCCTGGCCCATTCAATCACTTGATGAGTGCTGACTTGACTTGTTTTACAAAGAAGTTACTGCCATCTGTCACCAACTGCCTCTCCCACTTCCCATAATTTGGTTACCACACTTGATTCTTCCATTCTCAGCTTAGGCAATACTTACTCCAAATAGCTTTACTGATGCCACTTTGCTGCAATACACGTCTCTTCTACTTGCATTTTCAGAACTTTTTAGGTATATACCTAAAAGCATTTGCTTTACTGAATTAAATTACTTGCCTACCCCTCTATACTTTTTGTGAAACAAAAAGTGAACAAGACAGAACAGTGTCTGTCTATACTCAACAGAGGATAGGAATGTAGAGCTTCATATGTATTTGTTGAATAAAAGTACTATGAGGGGAAAATATCAGAACTAATAATCTGGGACAAGAGGCAAGAAGGAACAAACAGAACCCTGTCTGAGATGAGACATAATGAAAACATAATTAAAATAGGGTGTGGGAGGGGGATAGAAAGAAAGATAGGGGAAAAAAAGAGAGACACAACTGTTTTGTAGTAATTTTTGTGACAAGTGGCTTTGATTATCTATGGCCTAGTGTTTTAGGCCCTGAAGTTATTTCATTCTCAGAAGCCCACTGAGCATCCTGAGAGTAACACATGTTATCAGGAGTCCCCTCTCCCTTTTATTGGATTTCTAGACCCCTGGTGATTCAGGACTTTTCCAGAAGGATTTAACTCAAGGCCATTTTGTTAAAAAATGTTGTGTTTGGAGCCTGGAGATGTCAGATAACTTCCTGCAAAGCTAATGCATTTATTTTGGGAATACATAAGCTCAGTACAGTCATTACCAAGAGTGCTCAGACTTGATTTTATTTTCGTTCCAACAGAAAAGGAGGTAGGAAAGCAACTTCTTTTCAAATATGAGGAAGTCAACAGTGGGGCATTTTTCTGTTTCTTTCTTCAAAATATACAGAGAAACACAGAAATAAACTTTAAACTTACTATTACCTTATAGTCAGCCTTCCTCAAAGAAGTAATAAAACAAGATGCCTACATTCTGGAAGATGTCTATTCAAATCCTTAAGTTTTTGAATACCCAGCCCTATTCAACCCCTACCTATAAGATCATTCCTATAAGATCATACCTATAAGATCATTCTCACCCTTCTCTAATCCATTCTCCAGGTTGCTGCCAAATATTTTTGTGAAAGCTTGACCTTTCTTCACCTCTCCTTGCTTTTGGGTACATACCCCATGTTTTCTCTTGCTCCCAAGTCTTCACAAAGTACTGTTCCCTGCACCTGAATGCTTCCCTTCCTTAACTACTTGGTAATCTCCTCCTTCCCCTTAAGGGGTCAGCTCAACAGTGACTTTCCCTGTGGGGAAGCCATCCATTCTGGTTTTCTCCAGGCTGAATGAGGTATGTCTTCATGCCCTCATGCCACCTTGCACATCTCTCTACCCTAGAAACTCACAGACTTATTCAATAATCATAACATTTCCTATTTACCAGTGGACAAGGAGATCATCGAGGCTAGACTAGCCTTATTGATCTTGATATCTCCAGCTTCTAGCTGAACTCCTGGGAACATAGTAAATACCCAGAAATATTTATTAAAATGCATGCAAGAAGTTATTATAAGTCAGCAAAAAGGGTAATCTCTCACCAGGAATAAGAAAATAAAATCTGGGACAGCCCATACAAATCTAAAATCTCTGAATGGCCTAACTATAACCACTAAGAAAGAAAAAAAATGGTTTTTGAGATTTATTTTTATTTTTCCCACTATTTTTAATATATTCAGGTTGTTGGGAGAGCTAAAAGTTGCAGAAAAAATTTAAAGTAGTTAAATAGAATTATTCAGAATATTGTGAGCTACATTTCTTTTTTAAGAAAAAGACTATTAACAGAGTAAATGGTATGTATACCAGATAATATTCACACTAGGAGATCACATATTTTAAATGTTGTTTAGCAAATACTTTTATATTACTTTCTATCTACCAGGTACTGTTCTAAAATTATCAATTCTTTTAATTCTTATAACATCCTTGAGAGGACATCACAGGACAAATTTAGAGCTTTCTTTAGAGCCTTGTGATATGGGTTGACACCTTTTCCTTACATCCAGCAAAAAGATTTTGAACCGACGAGAATAATAATTCCTAAAAGTTGTAAATTCTTTTCTAATGTATTAAAATATGTCAAAAGATCTAAGGAAGTACATCACAGCAAAAATGAATATTGTGATATTTATCATTTCTAATGTGTTTCCAAAAAAGAAACAAATAATAACTAGAAGATTAAAGTAAAATTTTTGTATGGCATTGGAGTATCACATATTTAAAATAAAGTACTTGATAATACATAGATACAAGTAAATTAAATATAGGATCAAGATAAATCCAGGTTTGTCATAACAAAAGCAGATATCAGAATAAAATTTTGAAAGTATTCTCATTTTTCCTTATTTAGAATTTCAACAAACAGTAATAATTAATTGCAGATAGAAGACAAAAAAAGAAGATTGAGGTATAGACAAGTTGAAGTTCCACAAAATGAAAGCCAATGGCACTGACTGCTTAGCAAATATCAGACTGGGTCCATGTTTATGGATTGCCAATTACAAGGAATTTGCAGACATGAGTGAATATAGATCTGAACTAAAGTTGCAAATAACCTTTCTAATTTTGAAAAAAAATAGTCCTTGGAAAAGGAAAATGCAGATGTTAATAAGTCGGAGGAAGACCTTATATCACAGCATAAAGTTAGCAGATTTGTATCAATGAACTTGAATGAAGCCACAGAAAGTTTACTTGTTAAATTTACTGGTGACGACAGGTCTGGAGAAATGGCTAATGCTTTTGGATAACAGCATTAACATTTCAGAAGATCTGTTTAAGCTTCAAATTAACAAAATTAAATTAATATATGCATGTATTATTTTGGTATCCCACTTATATATGATCTCTTCACAGAGGCCTTGTTCACCACTCATTTCTAATATGGCCTTTGGGATTCTGTACTCACCATCGTTTCACCCTGTTTGGTTTTCATCATAGCATTTATTTGTTCCTAATATTTTTATATATTTATTTTTTGATGTTTCCTATCCAACTTCCTAGAAAGTAAAATGCATGAAAACAACAACCTGTGTAACTTTTATCACTAAAAGTAGAATAAGAGCACTCAGTAAATATTTGGTAAAAAAATAAATAAATAAATAAAATGTCCATTTATGCCCTTCTCTTAAAAAGAAATTTAACTACTACAGATTGGGAAAATATGCCAGTAGTACCTCTTAATGAAACATGACCTCTGTAGAATAATAGAAGTACTGGATTGCAATCAGAAGAAAGAACTGGATGGTTTTGCTATTATTCATTAATCACTTAATCTTTGGTAAATCGTTTAACTTCTTCAGGAATAGTCTCCTTACCTATAAAATGGGGTTAATAGTAGCTAAACCCTCAAGAGTTTTAAAATAATGTATATGAAAGAATTTTATAAACCATAAAGTATTATTAAGAAATAATTAGATACAAATATTGGTTTCATCCAAAGAACAATGTACCTTTTGTACTAACAAGACCCAAACCAGATTAATATTTTCTGTCAGTTGCATATTTTGTAAGATATTGACACTTGTCTAAAGGAAGACCAACTGAATATTGATGTGGAGATAGCGTCATTTGAAAAACAAGGGAGGAAATTGGGAAAAAATTGAACATAGGGAGCATGAAAAGGGGGATTGGGGCTATGATGCTTATTTTGGATATGTGAAGGATTGGCATGTAAAAGATGTATTCTGTGTAGCACCAAGAGACAACTAGGGATTAGAGGTAATAGAGTCAGGAAGGCAACTCATGGGTTTGGGACCTTGGTTTAATCATGTAAGGAATGGGTTTTCTCACCTTTATAGAAGTCCTGTCATGGTAAAGGTAGTGAACTGTGGCGGTTATATCCAAACTGGATGTGGACATGGCAGCAATGTTATCAGGAGGCTTCTATTATTAATTTGAAGTTCAAGCTAAATGATTCCCAGTCCCTTCCCAAATCCAAGATTGTAAATAATCAGATGCAGTATTTCTGCCATGGTTATTAAGAATGAAAGGATCATGAACTCATATCCTGACAAATCCCGGAATGCTTAGTCTCAGAGACCAAAACAATTCATGACAGAATGGCAGTTGACATCAGCCGGGAATCAATGAGAAGAAAGACCAGTGAGATGTGGTATTCACCAGAAAGAGCACTTCTGCTTATATCATCACATCCTACGGAGAATCTGTTTAATATATTAGTGGTCTCTGTTGCTTGACAACATTAATTGTGATAGCATTCATGATTCTTAGTGTCTTTCAAGAATTTCCTGCTGTATTTCATGTGACAGTTTCTGTTGCAAATACAAATTCCAGCTTAAATAGCCCCTTCAAAATGGGTATATTTGGGGTATATTTAAAAATGGTCTCATTCCCCAATTTTGAGAAGAGGAGGAAGGAGTTGCCTTAAAGACTCAGGAAGTGCTAAGTTGGCGAATATTAAATGTTAAAATACATTTATATTAAATGTTAAAATATTTGCCTGAAATGACTTTTGTGTTGTCCTGCTTGGGGAACACAGTGGCTCCTCCTTATATTTTTACATTTGCATTACAAAGACAAATGCATCACGTCCTGTATTAACCCTGTGTTGACCTTTTTGCCATGTCCACAGACTTACATGTCTGGGCATGGTTTATAGAAACTGCACATTGAAAACAGAGAAAAAAGTAGAGAGAGAGATTTAACCCACAAAGAAACAGGTTAAATTAATTTTCATTACTTTTTTTTTTTTTTTTCCTACAGTTTCGGCTCTCCCTCAGCGCAGGAGGAGGCTGTGCGCCGCGGACTCAGTGCTGGAATGAGGAGTAATTGAGCTTGAGCTAAGCCTGAGGTAGGTTTCTCCTCCTGGTGTCATTGCTGCAGCCTCCTGTGCACGGTCCCTAGTTTCTCAGCCGCCCGTCTTCTCCGTGCAAAATCTCCTGCAAAGACAGCTAAGCCGCCGCAGAAGTTGCCGGGCGTATGACTCCGGAGGCATTGGCTCAGTAACTTTTCACGTCATTTTCGGCTGTGGAGCCCCTTGTCGCCTCTCCGCGCAGCCTTTCCCACCCGCAAATCAGCAGTGCTCATGGGGCAGGCGAAGAGGAGCTTGCAGCACTGAGCGGAACCGGACTGGAGCCCGTGATGTCCGGCACCAAATTGGAGGACTCCCCCCCTTGTCGCAACTGGTCATCTGCTTCGGAGCTCAATGAAACTCAAGAGCCCTTTTTAAACCCCACCGACTATGACGACGAGGAATTCCTGCGGTACCTGTGGAGGGAATACCTACACCCGAAAGAATATGAGTGGGTCCTGATCGCCGGGTACATCATCGTGTTCGTCGTGGCTCTCATTGGGAACGTCCTGGGTGAGTGTTCTCCGGGGCAGCCCTCCCAAGGGCTGTCACTTCCCCTCTGCCCCAGGCTGCAAAGGCTCGAAAAACCCCTCCCTCCCCTTGGGATGCAAACAAAGAGGTCCCTGCTGTCTCGGGTGGGGTTTTCTAATAAAATAAATATAAAAAGTTTTCTGATTTTATGAACCAGGACCGAGCCCTGGGAATGGTTATTTCTTTTCCTGCAGGGAGAAGAGGGAAACCGCGTTTCTTTTTTGAGCACCTAGGTTTACAAGCGCAAGGAAAGGGGCAGCCACGGGGATCACCAGGTGGATTTCGTTGAGTGTGGGGGAATCAGTCATCCTTTTGTGCAACGCGGCTGGGTGTTTCAGGGGGCCTGGGGAGAGGCAGAGCCGGCAGAATGCAAAGCTGCGCCCCTAAGGAGAAAGCTCTGTTAGGTGGCTGGAGTCACAAAGCTTTTGTGAGCTAGGTGGCATGCCCTTTGGCGAGGAGGTTTAGGCTCCAGTCAAGAGGTTGTCATGAAGGGGCAGGGAGTCGAGACAGAGGTAAAGCAGGGAAGTGCACTCACTCACTGACGCTGAATTAAACAGGAACCATGCCAGGAGCAGGAAGAAGGAGGGGCATCACAGAAAAGTACCACAGAAATCTCAATCATCCATCCACCCATTCATTCATTCATCCATTCAGCTAGATTTTTTTTTTCCAAAGCGTGCTTGTTTCCAGGCTCTGGAAATATTTGCATCAACTGTTTTTCCTTTTCTTTTTCAAAGATGAGATTAAGTTTAAAGCTAGGCTCTATTCATCCCTGTCTGGGTCTGTATGCAAACACAGGTTTCCCTGCCCCTCCCCCTCCCCCCAATTTTGAGGGTTGTGGAGGGGGTGAGGTGGCTCTATGGTGACTGTGATGGTGGAGTATATTAGAGTAGGAGGGGAACCCACATCAAGAAAAGGAGCTTTGGAAGGGACGGGCAACTTAAAATGAATTGTGAATGGAAGAAGAGTGTACCTGGATGAATGGAGAGTGGGAGGCTGAGAGTCTGGGAGGCTTTTCACATGCAGAGGGCAGTGTGGAGGAAGTCTCTGTTGAAAATGACAGGAGGGGATGTGGGAAGCTAGAAAAACATGTTGTTCTTGATATTCAGTTATAAAAAGGGAAGAAGGTGAGTGAGGTGAGATAGCCTGGGAGGGTTTGAAGTCAAAGCAAAGAAAGAATCTGCAGCTACAGTGGAAAATGGTAAAGAATTAACCTGATTTTTACCTTCTCTCTTAGTGTGTTGGTCTGGGTAGGGAGCATTCAAAGTAGTCTCTCACCAATTCAGCAGACAGAATAGCTGATAGTATGTGAATGAGAGGGATTCTCCAGAGAGTTAGTAGAATATTATTTGATGAGACAAGAAACCTCTGAGAAACTTTAGTTTACTATTTCTGTATTATTTTTAGGCTATTTTCCTTTTGTTGACTTTTTAAAAGGAAAACTAAAGAGAATCTTCTTGGGATGCCAAAAAAGTGGATGAAAGTGGAAGTATACAAGATGAGGGCTCTTGTTATAAGGATAAATCTGTTAATAATGCCTTTTTTGCTTGCTTCTTCTTGTTATCCATCCTTTGGGTTACAGCTAGTAAGGCACATGGCTACTGGCATAGCAGTATTTTACTGCATTATGCCAACACTTATGGAAAAGTGAATAATCAAACTTGAGTACATATTGAGTACCTACTGTGTGTCAGACCCCTTCACATACATTCTCTCACTTAAACATCAAAATAATCCACATTCTAAAGAAGAAGAAACAGGATCTAGAGAAATGAAATGACTTAATAAGGGACATGATTGAAATTCAATTCCATTTCTTCTGACCTCAGATCCAGAATTCTCCATTGTTATTCTACTCTAGAGCTAGAAAGCATATAGAGAATGAATTCTCTGATCTTGATTGTCTGGAAGCCTATTGGATGTATTCCTGTTCTCCTCTGCATCCATGCCCACTGCCAATAAATTACCATGAGGGGTTAATGGCACTGCCATTCTATCCACCAAAAACTTGTCTTGAGAATAGTGTGATTGCTTTGAAATAAAAAATGACACTTTTTTTTTTGCAGTAATAGCTATAAACCATAACGATTTGCCTTCTCTAATTTTATTTCAGGCTTAATCTTTGTGATAAAATGTGTTCGTCTTTGCTGTTATTTCATTTTTTTTCCTCTGCACAGACCTTGTAAATACATGTCTTTATATCCTAATTGCATAGTTTAGTAATACATGCTTGCTAACCTGGGGAATTTTAGCTTCAAGAAGGAAACGCCTCTATGGTAAGTCTACTTTTTTCATGTCAAGGAAGATAGCACTGTCCACCATCCCAAGTGCTGAAAAGGGCCTATTAAATTCAGCTTAAAAAGGAAGAGTTACTCAAAGCACTCTGCTCTCAAGAAACTGACAGCTGTTTTCCTTACGACTGAACAACACTGAAATCCTTTCTGACTAAACTGAAACCCATTCTTTATTGACATACTCCCTGAAAGTTGATGAGGTTTAGGTTTGACATTTAAACAAATGAGCAGTGTCATTACTCACAGACAACTTCCTGCTCTTTGATGTCACTGTCAAATTGGCAAAATGAATTAGACGGAGAATTGCTTTTTTGCCCCTCAGGTATAAGTAATTTTACACAGAAAGTGGCAGGATGAGAAGTCACATTATTTATGCAACATAAAGAGGCAGCATTATGTATGAAGGTGAAATACCACAGTGTAGGCAGCAGATGTAATCGCTGACCCTTCAGGTCCTTTCACCAATTTCACTTTCATGTAACTGGCTACTTGGAAAATTTCAACCTTGTTGGTCTCACAAATATAATGCCATCGGTTAGAAGTCATTTCTCCCACAGTGTTCTTTTGTGAAGTGGTGTATCAGAAAATGCTCTAAGTAGCATGACAAGGTCTTGGTCATCCCCACCTCCTTCTCTTCTCCTCACAGTTCCTCTTGAAATTTATGCCCCCTCTCTGCCTTCCAGAGATGGAAAACAGTTTTCTGGGAAAAAAAAAATTATAAATGGAATTGCATGAGTATTTATATTTCTAATTAAAAGCCAAATGCATGTCTAATTGTGGAATTTAAGTCCTAGGAAGGAATATGGGGTAAGGTTCTTTTTGGAAGAAGTGTTTCTCCAGTATCTTCCAAATGGTGCCACAGAAAACCTATTCCTAAATATATCTTGTACCGTAGCCAAGTAGATGTATCCACTTATTCAACCAGTCCATACTGAGCAATATTTTTTAAAATTAATTTTTTTGTGGGGAGGAACTCTTAGGGGAACACAAAGGAATACAATTGATGTACTTTTTACTCCTTATTTCTGGAGTAGAAATTTGAGGGAGAAATGTATTCTGGTCAGTTCAAACATTAAATACTTACAGAAAATAATCAATTTTCTGCCTCTCTTACTTCTGTGTTCAAAGATATCATAAGTTTCACTGGTAGGCTTCTATTATCCCTGCTGTTTTCTCCATATGGAAAATGGGAAGAACATCCAATATATGTAGACCTCAGTCTGTCTATACTTCTTGCTTCTTGTATGCTCATTAGTTTCTTAACTCTCCAAGTCTGATTTTTCTAATTGTAAATTAAGGTTGTTAATGCCTGCCTTGTAGAAATTGTATCAGGTTGTAATGTGCATATATCTGCTATATAGTTATATAAAGGAACAAACACATGCTTTTTTTATTTCTTGACACATAGTAGTCACCAATTAATGCCAACTTTTATCCCTTCATTTCCACTACTAAAATCTCTCTGTGATGTGGTTTGTAGGCATCTCTGCCTCCCCGACCAGTCTGTGTCTCTATAGCTCTTTATGGCCTCTGCTCTAGTCTTTATCTCAATTGCATATTTTCCTAGTAAGTGTGAATAAAATGGAGTTGGAACTTGTTATTCTTTTTTTCCGTACTAACTCCACCCACCCATCTTTTTCATACTGACTGCTTAATATTGCCTTCCTGCCCCTCCATGAAAGTCATTCCTAACTATGGGAACAAGTTTTTCTGTCATTTTTTTTTCAGC
Source organism: Lepilemur ruficaudatus (assembly GCA_963574885.1). NCBI lineage: Eukaryota > Metazoa > Chordata > Mammalia > Primates > Lepilemuridae > Lepilemur > Lepilemur ruficaudatus. Next base: position 18,721 of record CAUYRT010059751.1, on the reverse strand, counting down.
TGAAATTTGACTAGAGTGGGTCCCATTTATTAAAGTTTTTGAGTTGTTAGTCGTTGTTAGTCAGTGGATCTATCACTACTAATGTTTTTAATAACACACACACATACACACACACACACACTGGTAATATGTTGATTTAATTCAGTTAAAGCACATCGTCCATTAAGGAATTTATCCAATAACAGTTAATGTAAATTAGGTGGGTGGGATGGATGAAATATCTGTAATAAGGTTACTTCCTGCAGCATTAGTCTTATGTGTTAGTGGCAGGGTTGCAAGTTCCTGCTACTCTGAAGCCCTAGAAGATATTCCTTTTCTGCTTTTCCTAATGTCCAATTCATTTCCATGGGTGTTTGTAAACCTGTCCTTTGCTACACAGGAAGCAAAAAGAGGTTAGAGATAATCCATTATGCATCTCTGCCAAGACTCAGTAAAAATCATGAATAGTGATAATAAAAGGTAATATAAGCCATTAAGCATTAAACCTGTTATGCATTTTAGCTGTAGAGTGCAAAAAGTGCTTACTGGGATGAGAATTAAACCAATGCTTCTGCGTTTTTGCTAAAATCAAACCCACTTAGTCTTATTTGGTAAAATAAATCGTATCTTTGACTTCAACAAAATCCCAATGATAACTTTTTAAATAAATGGATGTCTCATAGATAACAGCAACATTTATCATGGACAGACAATGAGAGAGTATCCTGTGCTACTGATAATTTAAATGTAATGAATTCTTCCTATATTTGAAAATATATATAACGAAATTGAAATAATATAAAAAGAATACTAATTTTCAAAAGAGACCAAATCTGAAACTCAAATACAAGTGCAATGCTCCAATTTTTTTAAAAAATTATTTACATTTTTTTATTTTGAGTTATTATGGATAATAATAGTTATACATATTTATGGAGTACATGTGATGTTTTGATACAGGCATACAATGTGTAATGATCAAATCAGGGTAATGAAGTATCCATAACCTCAAGCATTTATCATTTCTTGTGTTAGAAACATTCCAATTCCACTCTTTTTATTATTTGAAAATATACAGTAAATTATTGTTAACTATATTCAATCTATTATGCTACTAAATCTTACATCTCATTCATTCTATCTACTGTATTTCTGTACCCATTAGCCATCTCCTCTTTATTCCCCTTAAAAATTTTCTTAATTTTAGTAGAGCTTACACACTAAATTGTATCATATATATTTATATGAAATTTCATTATTTTGTATTTTAGATTATATTTTAACATTTTCATGTACAGCAGCTATGCTAGCATTCCAGAGTCTCTTAATTCTCACTTAACTCCTCAAATTTCAAAAACATCCACTGATGATGTTATTTCACTAGGAAAAAAATATGCTTCTGTCTTTTTTCGTGTAGCATTCTGACGTATCCCATACCCTTAGGGACACTGATTTCATTAAGTAATGGCTCATTGATATGGTCTAGTCAATGACATGTGATTGGTGAAGCAGAGGGTATTTGTCTACCAGTTCCTCTTCTCACTGCAAAAAGAGAAAAAAGAAGTAGAAGAATATATATTGAATATTATATGTCAGGCTCCACATATATGTATTTAATTGATGCCTCACAAAAAACTTACAGTGAGGGGATTTGTGTTACAAATATGAAAAATAAAATTCAAAGAGTAATTTTAACTTATTCTGAAGTTTACTCATGTAGTAAGAAGCAGCCCTGGGTTTCTAATACGGATTTATCAGTTTCCGCAGTCCACGCTTGTTCAGTTACTTCATCCTGCGTCTTTCCCTAGCTCTAACCCTGAGTGGGGAAGCACAGAAGGAGGGAGGAAGTGATACTTAGATGTGCCCTCTAGACGATTTACAGAGTTGTGCTGGCATGTTGCCATGCTATTTCTCTGATAGACTACACTTCTTCAGCTCTGACGATGAGCTCATTTAATAAGTTAATCAAGGTCAGGCTAGGGTTACTTTACAAGAGAAAATTTCAAGGTAAAATGGTGCTGCCAAAAATGCTTTTACCTGTTCAGCATCGTGACTCACTGTAAAAAAATATGTTAGGTAATTGTGGCCAAGGATTATTTTGTTATTGAAAATGCTATCTTTAGACAAAATTTAAGGCTGAGGGCCTGAACACTTAAGACTTCACATAATTTAGAGATATTTTTCTTTCTGTCATGCTTTTTTTTAAAAAAAATAATTAATGTTTACTTAAACAAATACTAAATTTCTATCAACTTGACTGAATAGCTCAATCTTTACATCACGTGATAGTGTTCCTAGAACAGAATGATGTTATATATGTATAAAGAGGCATTACCTGCCACACCAGACATGAAATGACCTTTAGACACTGACTATGGGACACTTTGAGATGCTATTGGATGAAATATATGACATATATGACTAGTTTTTTGAATAGCTGACTCTGAGGATAAAATTCGTTCATTTTACCTTTGTTCTCAATGAGAAGTGATCTTTTACCCAAGTAAATTAATTGGATAAATATTTGAAATAACATTAAATTCCTTGCCAGTTTCTTCATAAACAAACAAACAAAAAAACTCAACAAATCATTCAAAATAAATGACTACCTACTTTATTTCTTAAATGTGTTTAGGGATTATTATTATTGAGTCATTACCAATAATTTGTTTCCAATATTAAACACATGAGAAAAATGTTTAATGTTTATATAGTATTTTACTCTTCAGAAGATATTGTTACATGTTCTGACTCATTTATTTTTCACAACAACCTCATCAAGTAGATATTTTTTAATGAAAATCTCAAGTACTTGAAGTCATTTAAAATCACCTTGGAAGAAAAACATAGGCACACAGAAATACCAAGTGGTTGTTTGTCAGTGTGGGAAAAGCCTGCCAATTTCTTATATTTCAAGAGGCCAAGATAAGGGATATAATTACCTTTGTCTGGACTTTAGCTATGCTGTCTTTGATAGCTGATTTTGTCTATACTGTGAGGACAGACTCATATTAACACAATTCACAAATGCCAAAAATAAAACAATAACTCCAATGTTTTAATTTGCAGTCAGAGGTCACTCTTAGAAGTCCTAGAATATCCAAGTTTCTTTTAATTTGCACGGACTTTTTCTTTAGACAGATCTTCATGTAGACGTTATTGGTCTGAATAGCTATGTATGCCATAGTAGCAAGTAAACTCTGAATTCTCATTGGCTTAGCATCACAAAAGTTTATTTCTTGTTCATTTGACATCCAATGTGGCTTGGAGAATCTGTTTCATCCAGTGACTCACAGTTTAGGAATCCTCCATGTTTTATACACCAACTCAACACATGGTCTCTGTGGTAACCAGTTTCCAATATGGTTCCCAATGACCTTTCACTTCCTGGTATTCACACTGTTGTGTAGTCTTTTTCCACATCATGCCAGAATTGGTCTGTGTGACCCACAGCATACAGCAGAAGTGAATCTATGTCACTTTGAAGATAACATTGTAAAAGATTACAGTTTCTGGCTTGAGTGCCCAATTCCTCTCTTGCTCTTGGATCTCTTCTCCTTGTTATGAGGAGCCCACTTGGTAAGAAGTTAAAATCTCCAGCCAACAGTGATAGAAGGAATATGGTCTGTTAACAACTTCACATGTGATCTTTGGAAGCAAATCCCTCAGCCCAGATTGAGTCTTGAGATGGCAGCAAAAAGCACCTCTACCTGAACCTAGCTTGACAGCAATTTAATGACAGATACTGAGACAGAACTATCCAGCTAAGCTTCTCACAAATTTCTGACCCTTCAGAAGCTGTGACATAATAAATTTTTGTTGTCTTAATCTGTTAAGTTTTGGGATAAGTTGTCATGCAGCCTCTAAAATTGTCATGGTAGGAGAAGAGTGAACTAGAAAAAGTATACTGGCTCTCAACTGCATTTGCAACACATGTCAGTCATGCTCATAATCATTTGGCCAAAACCAATTATACTGTATCAAACTAACTGCAAAGGAGGCTGCGAGATATATGGTCTCTGTCACAGAAACTATACAGTAGTTAAAAGTATTTTTAATTTGCATACACTCAGAACAAGGGAATTTAGAAGAATTAAGTACTTAATGGCATACTACTAAGATAAACTGATAGATGTATCATTACATTTTAGATATCTGACAATAGAAGTAATTGATAATATTAAGAGACTTGGTACCAATTAGTGTGCTAGTATTGAGGGTACAAATGTAACAAAATCCAAGGAATCTGCACTCTGAGATTGACAGATAGAAACATATGCTTTCATTATAATGTGGCAAGCGCTATGATAGATGGGTGCACCGAATATAGTGGAAACATACGAAAAGAACATTTACCTTCATTTGGGGGATTAGAGAGAGATTCAGGAGAAGAGGACACCTAAACTGAGTTTTAATAGATGAATTCAAGTTACCCAGGTGAAGAAAATTGGGTAAGGATGTTCTAAGCAGAGGAAACAACATGAGCAAAACCAAGGAGGCGTGAAATAGAATGAGCTATGAAGAGGATGCTAAGCGATTGGGCAACTCCAATGCAAAGTGCAGACGAGGAGAGTCTGGAGATGAGGCTGGAGCAGTAGATAAGAGTTGAGCCATAAAAGGCCTCGTGCACCTTTCTTCAGATCTAGGCTTTGACACTGTACTTTAAGAGGGAGTCATTAAAGGATTTCAAAGAGCATGCTTTCATTGGTTTGCATTTTCCATGAGAGCATTCTGAAGATAACGTAAAGGATAAATCCAAAGCGAGAAAGACGAGCGAAGGTTTTCACACTGGGATTTGCATCTTGTTTTGATTCATCTGATCAAGCCTGCGTCAATGAAAAAACAAATTAAAAACCTGACAATGAAGAACATAATCCAAATTCTCCACATAATTACAGTAGGCTCTCTACATGCTGCATAAGAAATGAAGAAAGAAAATGAGAAACTGAGAAAATGAAGAAAAAAGAAATAAAGAAGGAAGAAAGGGAAAGGAAGAATACATACAGGAAAAACTCTTGTCAAATTTGTTCTGCTGTATATTTAAGTTTGAGAAGCCATTTCTCTTTAAATTTTTTTCATTATGTTTTTCCTAGAAGATATGCTTATGAATTGTGCATGCCATAGCTCAGGTAATATTTTTCAATATTCTATTCAGTTTTTCTCTAAAATCATTCTTGTAATTACTTACTATTGGGATTTCAATGGGTCGCTATCCTCCTACTCACCCCTCATTTTTGGCCTTTAGACTGTGTTCTGACCTCACATTGAAATCCAAAAAATGAAAAATTTGAGATCTAATATTTTCCAACTAAATTCACATCTTTTCTCAATTATCTACAACTTTCTAAATATTCTCACTTAAAAATTGATTTTAAATGACATTTATTCCATTCAAAAAAATCAATGAAGATGTTACATTGTCCCTGGGTTAGCCCTGAGGGAATTTCAGTGGACATTTCTGCACAGGTTGGCATGGTAACCCACTTCAAAATTTCTAAAACTGTGGGTAGTTTAAAAGCTTTTATTTGCTATTCCTACTTCACAATGGAAATACAACAATGATTAAAAATTGTAATATCCTTTCTAGCTTCTCAGTGAGCTTTTATTCCTACTCAGTGAGTTCCAAAATGAATTTATAAGACACATGGTTTGTAACCATGTGAGGCTTTGATTTTGTCACTACATTGCTAGAAATGGGGTCAGAAAGCCACTGGCTTTAATAATTTAATTCATCAATTCAGAATGAATTTGATGAATCATCCACTTTGGTAGAGAACCATATTGCTCATAAATACCATTTTGAAGGCAATTTGTCTTTCTTAAAATGTGAAGATTGTGCTAATCTTTCTGGGACAGGTGTAGGGTGGTATGATGAAGTGCTTAAGAAACCATTTTGTTATTTGTGAAACTGAGTCAACTTTTCCTTATTAAAAAAAAGATAATAACTTAATCTTTCCAATTGAAATACTTGATACAAAAGTTTCTCAATTTTTAAAGGCTGAGAACAAATACATTAACAAATCTTACCAGCTGGTACAAAGAAAGAACTTCTTAATTATTGGGACATTTATGTGCTTTGGACACAGGAACGCCTAGAAACATTTTGTTCTTTGAAATCATCAGAGATGGTGATGATGACTCAGAGATTCCTGAAAGTCAGTAAGATTACCCTAGTTTATAAATCTATGGTTTTTTGTTTTGTTTTTTTTTTCGGGCACAATGAACTTTACAACTGGTCACTGACAAGCAGCCAAATCATCTTAGAGGAAAAGAGGAAAATAAAAATTTAAGAACTTAAAAACACATAAATAAAAACATGTGTACACCTCATACACATACACACAAAAACACTTGATATGAATAATATGATTAATATATCCTAATTTTTGCAAGCATTATTAAAAAGCTATCTTTTGAACATTAAAATTGCTAAAAACTGGACATAAGGCCTTGAGTTTCAAAAGTCAAAACACAATTTCGACTATCCCTTGAGTAAATGACCTATACCTTTTAAGAAAGTAAAAAAGGTAGACACTACAGATGAATGAGCCCTTGAATTAACACCCATGTAAGAAAGAGCATCCCTTGGGTGAGTGATCATTGTATCATAATTTATTTTCCTTGAACAGACTCAACATATTCCTGCTTGAGCGTCTTCACAATACCTAATCCCTCTGATCCTCCCATGGCTGGCTCCTGATCAGCTCATCTCATATTTTCACAGTTTTCTTAGAATGCCAAGTTTGAATCACTATCCCCTAATGTATTGCAGTAGCATCCCATTTTGTTTTTGTCAGAGGACTTATTACTATTTGAAATGACATCGCTAATTTGCTTGTTAATTTTTCTGTTGTTTCCCTTAAGTAAAATATAAGTGGCATGAAGGGGTTTCCTTTCTTTTTCTTGTTTGCAGGTATATCCCCAGTGCCTATAACAGTGCCAGGAATATAGCATGTTTTAAAACTACCATTAGAGTGTTATACTTCCATCAGGAGGAATATATTAGATATAAATACATTTTTAAATTAGGCATTAAAGGCTTTAAATTTGTTCTATATAAACATTTAGAATAAAACCTCAACAATTTGAATTACATTTGTAATCATGTTGGTCAATATCTTAAGTAACACACCTTTTAAGTGTTTTATAATTATTCAAGTATGATTGTGGGAGACCATTTGGAAAATTTCTGCCCAGCACTGTGACTGCCTTGACATTACTAAGTGACCTATACCACGAAATCATCATGCTTGTCTCATGAAAAGCAAATAAGATTTACAAACTGTGGCAGGTTTGTTTTATTTTCTCATGGTAGGCACACCAAGATTCTTCCAAATAATATATTTCCACAATAACTGAGAAGATCATGTAATGCACAAAACCCTTACTTAAACTCTTTTGATTTCGAATAATTCTTAGTTGTTTTTATAAAAGTCTAAGGAAACACATGACCACCCCTGTCCCAAATGAGTTAAGAGAACTGTGACTGAATGTTACCACAACTCTGTACTTTCTGCAATAAAAAAAAGCCAAACATATGCCCACCTGGGCTCAGGATGTTTCAGACATGCCCATAGAGGCTCAGCTTTAGGAATCCTCTGTTCTTCTTTTCCATTCCTAGGCACTTATGACAATTCTGAGACTCTGGACTATGCAGAGAGTTGGAAAATATCACACTTTTAGGCAGAGCACAATACCAATGTCAATAATAGCTGGATACATACTTTATTTAATAGGGAATAAAAGAAACAATAAACACTTCTAATTCTGGCCCTCAATTTCATAAAATATCTATCAAATTATAAATTAAAAAAGCAAAACAAAGTGCAATCTTGCCCAAGGAGGAGGTCTTGCTAATTCTAGCAGACCCTGTTCAAACAACTGAACCAAGTTTATCAATATTTCTCATTATTGTGAACCATTAAATGACAATAGCATTTACAGAATAGGCTTTTGGGGATTGTTATATTGCCCTAATTATGTAACTCTTCAACAAAAGTGCTTGTCAAACACTGTCTTAGTTAATCCTACAACAACTAGATTGATGGGGCTATCATAATATTAAAATTTGCTCCTTTTGCCAGGTAGTGAAATTTACTGTTAGCTGCTATTGTGTTAGTTGTCCGAATAGCTTTACATATTATCACTTGGCCTTCCCATTCCCGAACAGTGAATAAAGGCAGTGTTCTGTTCTCCATTTCCATTTCTTCCTTGATAGTATATCTATGTTAGTCGGCATAGCAAATTGAAAAATATGATCTGTGAAATTTAAGAGTAACAAAAAGTCTCATACACATTTTCTGGTAAACTTAACTGAAAGAGACTTGAGTTCCATGACTAATCACCATTGCCTCAATGATCTGTAACCCATTGTAACTACCTGGTCACAGGTACAAGAGTGGAAGAGGAGAGAAGACTAAAAGAGTAAGAGTCATGCCAGGCATAGATTTTATGTCTTGATGAATAGGAGTCCATAAGACTGCTGTGAGTGCTGAGTTACCATCCGTAACAATGGAATTATCTATAGATTGTTGGTTTGAAGTCATGCAAACATGTCTTTATCATCCAAAAGAAGGTAAAAGCAATATACAGCTGCAGAAGATTCAGTCCAACTATAGTGGCAAAAGGTGTACAGAAAAACAAAGCATCCTGAACCAACACACTGATTTTCTAGGGCTTATCTAATTTGGAGCCATTTCCTTTTCTTATTTCATTCAGCAAATATTTATTGAACACCCACAACATGTAATGTGTTCTATTACATTCTGTGGAGGAAATGCAGAAGTGAAAGAGACATGGTCCTTACCTACAAGGAATTTCTAATCTTGTGGGGGAGATTAACATATGCACAATAGACTATAGTATCAGGATTATTGAAGAGGCATATGCTAAGTGTTAGAGGAAAGAAATATAAGAGTTGAATCTGACTTGAGATATGAAGTACTTCTTCATTAAGAAAGTAGTATTTGAGGTATTATTGACATGTGAGCATAATTTTGAAAAGTTCCAAGGAGTAAAAGGAAATTCTGCCTAAATTGGTGAAGTAGTAAGAGTAAATTTATGATAGCTTGAAGATGTATAAATAATTAAACATAAATCATGCATTTGGAGAATTCCGGTAAAACACAGCCTTTCTAGAACTTGTATGCATAATTTCAATTAATGGAGACTTAATCTTCTCTGATGCATTACATTGTTTCTATGGCTTTCTTTAATTTGTGGGTATCTGTCCCCAAGTAGAATGATAAGGAGAATTCACTGCATCATAGAATCAGTAGGGAAAAATCTTGTTCTGTATTTTATAATTTATGATTTTCTATATGAAGACTGTCTTTTAGGATTAATATGAATGTCACTTCATTTTACTGTGTGTCCCTTGAACCATTAAATAAAGTCTACACACATATTGCTATACATATTGAATGTAGTTAATCAATTATGTCATGGAAAGAATTGGAAGGCTGCTATAATAACTAAGTGTTTCATCACACAAAAGCATTGCAAAAGACTGGCTCTGGTTTGACCTAGTGGTTCTGATTTATTAAATCATAGATGTCAGAAGTTTTGGGTCACAAAATAGATACTAGGATTCCATGAAAATCTAAAAATATAAAAAATCAGCAATAATAGTGAAGATATGAAAGCACCAGAAGAATAAGGGTTCAGACAGAAAATAAAAACTGTCCTCCAAGGACTTTTTGCAACACTACTATTTTAGAAATGCATTTTTCCACAGAAATAGCCTTAATCTTCTGTATCAAAACAAGGAGAAAACACAAGACTTTAACAAGCTCCACCTAGTCTACCTAGACATATGGTTACTTACCCTTTTCTTCCATATTTTGGTATTTGCAAATATTCTACCTCCAAAGAGTAGGTGTTACCAAAATATTGTGCAAAATTTATAAGACTTAAGATATATTTGTCTAGAGTGGGTTAGGGAGGAGACATTTCCACTTTAAACTACAATAATTCAGATTTGTAATGTGTAAGTCTAAAATTTTTCTATATATTGCAAATTTGTTTTATATATACATATATATGTGTGTGTATATATGGCAAACAATATACCTTTTGATTATACAACTTTACCAAAAAAGGACATTCCAGAAGTCTGAGATGATAGGAGTGTGTGTGTGTGTGTGTATGTGTGTGTATGTAATTCTGTGTATACTTATACGTATTTTGAGGGAACATCAGTGGCATTAATAGCAGATAATTTCAATCTCACTGATTGATATTCAGTTCCAGCTATTCAAATTTAAAGCTCTCATTTTCATTTCAACAAAAAGAGTTAGGATCTACCTAGGCTTTTACTAAAAAAGCCATTATCTTCAACACTGGGAATACATGTTAATACTTTCCTGCACCTGTTGTATCCCAAGTTATTACTTTGTGTTTACTTAGAAGATTGATAAGTAAGATAAGCATTGATTGATAAAACATATTAAACCCATTCTTCACTAAATCTAATTGCCTTCCTCTTTTGCAGCAGCCTCTAAAAAATCATATCATAATCTATACGGTCTGGCTATAACACAGGAACTGGATATATGTTATAGTTTATGTGCCTTTTTTTCTGTTCGATATTAAAGTTTGATCTTCAGCACTAAGCATAAGAGAACAGGATCAGTGTTCAGACTTAAGAAGTGAAGAAAACCTACTGAAGTATTTTGACTATAAAGTCACAAGCACTGATTCCTTTGGAACCATTTTCTTTTTTTCTTTTTTTCTTTTCTTCTTCTTCTTCTTTCCTTTTTCTTCTTCTTCTCCTTCTCCTTCTCCTTCTCCTTCTCCTTCTCCTTCTCCTTCTCCTTCTCCTTCTCCTTCTCCTTCTCCTTCTCCTTCTCCTTCTTCTTCACAGTCAAACTCTGTTGCTTAGATTAGAGTGCAGTGGAGTCATCATAGCTCACTGCAATCTCAAACTCCTGGGCTCAAACAACCCTCCTGCCTCAGCCTCCTGGGTAGCTGGAACTACAGGTGTGCACAACTACTCCTGGCTAATTTTTCTATTTTTTGTGGAGACAGAGTCTGGCTCTTTCTCAAGCTGGTCTCCAACACCTGTCCTCAAGTGATCCTCCTGCAACAAAGTACTAGGATTACAGGTGTGAACCACCAGTACCAGCTTGGAACCATTTTCTAAGAGAAAATGTCAGCATCTTTCAGCCAGTATCCTGATGTTCTGCTGAGATCTAATCTAGGAGGTGTGCTACTATTAAATGTGTACAAACTAAATCTGAATAGTGAGAGAACATTCATTCATTTATTAAACAAATATTTAGTGTCTATTAATTGCTAGTCACTGTCCTTGACACTAGAAGGAGCAAAAATAAAAAAGATATCATTAACCTTAAGGAGTTTACAGTCTCATGGGAAGGACAGAAATGCAACAACTTACAGTTAAAAACAATGTGATGTCTACTATTAAAGAGATACAAACAGAGTACTGAGATTGAGGACCATATAAAATTAGTTTATTAGCTAAGAAGGAAACATTAACACAGGAGGTTGCAGCATCAAGGAAGTGAATGGCAGGGAAGGAAAAGAAAAAGCAAAAAGTGCTCTGCTGGGGTCCCCAATCCGCGGTGGTTTGCGGACCACCACTACTGGTCTGCGGGGTCCCGTGGGGCCTGTTAGGGACCCTGCTGCAGAGCTCCTCCGGATCCTCCCCGCCTCCGACCCCCATCCATGGAAAAATTGTCTTCCAGGAAACTTGGGATTTCAGGGGGACGCACAGCAGGAGGTGAGTGGCTGGGGTGGGCAAGTGAAATTTTATCTGTGTACGTACAGCCGCTTCCCTGAACTCTGCCTTTCATGGCTCCCACCCCCGTGGGAAAATTGTCTTCCAAGAAATCTGTCACCGATGACAAAAAGGTTGGAGACCGCCGCTCTAGAGGCAGGGCGCAGAGTAGCTAAACTTTTGCTACCTCCAGGTTTTAGTATCCTCAGAATGACAAAAAAAAAAAAAAAAAAAAAAATCTTTGAATTTGAGAGGATTCCTCCCCATCCACCTTACTCCAAAGGACAAATTTTGGGAGTTATTCATCTTTCTGGCAAATAATTTATGGAGGAATTCCCAAGGTGTCCAACCGCCCCCACTGTCTGCGTGTCTATGAGACTGGGTCAAGGTATCTCCAAACTTCTCATCAAATACACTAGTTTGGTTTTCTATTATTCCTTTCTTTTTAGTTGATTTTTAAAATAGGTCATGAATGAGCTATTTAGGTTAGCGTTACATATTTTATCAATTTAGGAATACAGTATTACAGTGTGAATTCCATTAACGGATACGTTAATACCATTTGCTTCTCTGACCTTTGCGTGTTCTTTCCTCTTCTGTTCCTCCCTGATGACTGGCTATCAGCTTGCTATCACGTCAGCAATGGGACAAAAATGGGAGACAAACCTCAAATAGGTTGTCTGTCCCTGTAACACTGGGGAAAGTGTCTTTTTCTTCTAACAGATTTAAAAATAGTGCCCTAGAAAAGTTTTGTTTCATTTATCTGAATTCCCTTGCTTTTCCATTGTCATAGACAGTGGAGTTAGAAAATAAAACCAAACATTGTCTCCTACATTTGTATTATTGACTTAACATTATTGGGAAAGAAAAGTAGCATCTAAAAATCTTAGAATGGGAATTTCTAAGTAGCTTAAAGGCTTGAGTTTTATTTTCAATACATTTAGAATGTATATGATATTATTAGAAACATTGGTTATTTGCAAGTTCATCAATTTAAAATTCTAATCGAAGAAAATATTTTATGTTGCTAAGGATGTGACTTCCCTTTAAAAGATAATAATACTTTATTTTTGAACAATAGTAAAAGAAGTAGAGTTCATTTTAAATATGTATTTTTATATAATAACCTATTTGTTTTTAAAAAAAATAGCAGATATGTCATCTAGAGACCCTGATTATTTAATGGAATTTTAAAAATGATTCAATATATAATTAAATATATTCACTTTCAAATTTCAAAGAAGAAAATTCACCTGAGATGCTAACTAATCTTTACTTATATGTGTTATTTCTACTTCACTATCAATACTGTGGGACTCAAAATATTAATATTGGAGTTTAATTTTCTAATAAACATGATGACCAAAGTCATAAAAAATTGGGGATTTAATTTGGGAATTTCAGATCTGTGTTCTGTGCAGCTTCATAATATCTAGTTTCTAAAAGTTTGGTATTTAATTAAATGCTTTGTGACTCAGTAGTATGGATATATGATTTGGGGGACACTAAAGCAATGAGACATTAATGACAATTCTTCATGGATTCTGTTGCTTTTGTAAAAAAAAGAGATTTTGGCCTCTTGGATTTCTATAAAACAAAAAAATATGGCTTTCAATGAAAATATAATCATATGAAAAGATAAAATCAGATCAAAAACAAATATGGAGGAATTCATCTAAAATATTAAGAAACCTAATAATACAGACAGAGACACATGGACTCCTCTAGATATTGTGTCTTCCAGTAAAATTATCAACAAAAACACTGTGAAAATGCTAATGATCAAATCATTCACTTTCTGAATTAAAGGACAGAAAAAGAAAAGAATGAATGAAGAGAAAACACAGTGTCAATGTAAAACAGAAAGAGTGAAAAATCAATAGGATATTGACATTTTTAAAAGACAGAAACATCACAATATGAACTACCTCAAGGAGGGCAACATCCAAAAATAATAAAATGAAAGAAGAAAAAGCACATCAAAACAACTTGAGGACTGATTTAAACTTTTAAAATATGTTTAGGGAAAGGTATCATGAGGAAAATGATGCATAATGTTGTTCTAGGTGACCACTGAAGATAAAACTAGAAATGGCTTCAATTAAAATCAGAGAGAGAATAACCGAAACAAGCACAAAAAGAGTTCAAGAGATGAAAAGGAGCATAACCCTGGATATCTCAACAATGTCTAAAATGTCAAGAATTTAAGCTTTCACTAAATCTGTAGTTGATCCTTATTGCTTTCATCTCCCCAACAACCACATTGCCCTTTCTTCACATTCCCTCTTCTAACAGCACTGTCTCTTTCGTTAGGAAACTGTTCTGTTGCCCTTCCATGTGGACCTGGGGGCAGGGGATGGTCAGTCACAGTATCCCAGCTGCTGGGAGCAGAGGCAGAAATGCCTACTCATCTCCCATCCTCCAACCACAGGGCATGGCAAAGGGATAATAATTGGATGCAAAAGGAAATAATCAGAGTTCTTCTGTTAGGTTTTATGTATCACTAGGGGGGATAAATGAGATTTTCCCCCCCCTAAGGTTTTGCTGCTTGGGATGATTAAACCCAAAGATGCCCAAGATCTTTCCCTTTGCCACAGTAAAAAATAGATATCATATATAAAAGGAGCATATAGTAGGGGCAGCTTCCAGGATACAAAGACGTGGGGGGAACCAGAATGCTATTGTTTGAATCTTTAGATGTGGTCAGACCAAGACTTTCACCACATCCTCCAAATTACCTGAGCTTTATTTTGTTTACATTCATTAGATTTCAATGACAGTACTTCAAAGTGCTAATTAAAACAGGAACCAACCTATATTATTCAGGTAGTGAAAAGGAAGGAGAGAGAAGATGAGGTTAAAAGGAAAAAAATAAAAATCAAGGAAAATAAGCAGCTCTGACTACCTTTCTTCCCTGATATAGCTTGCTTTCCTCAGAGTTTATTCTTCTCTAAATTTATGTAGAGATGAGGATGAAGACAATACATCCCCTTGTAGCATGGGCGATCTTCCGAGGAAGCTGTAACTGAATGAGTGAAGAGGTATGTTGCTCTTTTAATAACCTCAAATTTAGCTTTAAGCCTAAGAAAACTGTCACACTAGCACTAAACTTGATCCTACCTATAGCTCTAACTGCATCCTACCTCTAAATCTAACCCCAACCTAACAACTGTCAAACTAACTCTAATTCTGATTTTAATCCTACCTGAACCTAACTTTGACTCTAAAACCAACCATAACACTAACCCCAGCTTTACCTCAAAACCTAAGCCTTAAACTAATCACAGTCCTATCTCTATACTTAACTGTAAAACTGACCCCAAACCTAATTATAACCCTATCTCTCACCTTCACATTAACCCCAAATCTACCTTTAACATTAACCCTAACTTTAACCATTTAGCCTAATCCTAAACTCAAATCTAACTCTAATTCTAATTAGAATTCCAACCTACCCCTACCCTAAATTTTATTCTAAATAATTCCATTTTGAATTCTAATTCTAACCCTGACTCTAAATATAGCCCCTGATATAATTCAAAGTCAAAAAGTAACCACAGATTTATCTTGAATCCCAACCGTTACACTAACCCCAATTCTACCTAAAATTCTAGCCCTAATATTATCACCAACCCTATGTTTAATACTGTCTATCACCCTAACCCCAGACTAACCTCAAAGCTAACTCTAATTCTAATTACAAAACAAACTCCAAACTGTCTCTAACCCTAACCCTAAAACTAAACCTAAACTTTACTCTTACCCTAACCTAACACTAACTAAACACCTAACTGTAATTCTAATTATAAACTTAACCCTATGACTAACCCTAAACCTACCTCTAACCCTGACAAAAAAACTTAATCCTATCTGTAACTCCATCCTAACTCCAAAACTAAATCTAACCTTAAGTGTAATTCAAAATTTACCTCAAAACCTAATCTTAACAAAACTCTTAATGCTACATATAATCCCAATCCTATCAGTAACCGTAACACTTAAACTAATCCTAATCTGTATCTCTACTACAGCAATAACACTACCCGAAATCCTGTATTTAACATTAACCCCAAGTCTCAAACAAATTCCAAACCCCTCTAACAGTATCTCCACCCCTAACCCTAATATTAGCAATAGAGCTCTTTTTCACCATACCTCTAACTCAAAACCCAATCCCAGTCTTGATTCTTACCCTAACCCTAAAATTAACTCTTATACTATCTCTAAATCTAATCTTAATGCTAACTGTAAACATACTTCTAATCCTCACCCTAA
Source organism: Lepilemur ruficaudatus (assembly GCA_963574885.1). NCBI lineage: Eukaryota > Metazoa > Chordata > Mammalia > Primates > Lepilemuridae > Lepilemur > Lepilemur ruficaudatus. The sequence continues at coordinate 2,727 of CAUYRT010059751.1, read as the reverse complement.
TCAAAATCCTGACTCTAAACCTAATCCTAGCCTTAAACCTACCCCTAACCTCAACACTAAATCCAAGCCTAGACTATGACGTGGGCATATTAGCATCCATTAGTGTTCTGACTGCCACTGATTTGCTTCACTCTCTTCCAACTTTCCTCACTGACTTTGGGTAATGAATCAGGAAATAGTGCTGGTAATCAGGGTCTTAGAGTTGTTGTATTGCTATTATCCAGGATTTGTCCTGCTGCAAGTGACAAAACAGCAAACTAGTTTAACAAACAAATAAATGTCAGGGGATAGGACAAGGAGGAGAATTATTGATGGAACTGAGAAATCCAGGATTTCACAGATACCTTGATTCAGTGGTCCCTATACTGCAATCAGGATCTGGTTTGTCTCTCACTCCAGATTCTTCTCTCCTGTTGGCTTCATTTTCAGGTTTCCTGTGGCAAGATGACTGCCAACAACCTCAGGCCTATAACATACTAGAATCAACTCCAGTGAAAAAGAGTCTTTCTGATGTTTCTGGTTGTTTAAACCTAAATTCTAGTATTAGTTTCGATTCAACGTATGTGGCTTTGCTCAGGTCAGGTTGCTATACTTCACTAACCATGGCTAAATTGAAATGATGGTCTGAATTGGCCAGCTCTGAATCACATGCCCACTTCTGGAGATAGGAGCAGAGGGGCTCAAGGCCATTGGTGTACTTCCATGAAGAGTAGAAGGCTTCCAGGGGAAGGGGCAGTTAGGTCAAATTAAGAAAAATTAGGTTAGGTTACTATTAAAAGGGAATGAGAAATGGATGCTATAATGGCTGAAAGCACAACTGACCTCTTCAAATCCTGAGGAAGAATTTCCCTTGGCTATCATCTAGCCCAAACTTTCTAGTTTTATGAATGAGAATTTTGTAGCTTTGACTATTATTTTTAATGCAACAGGTCAAATAATTGGGGTTCGTTCACATTGTGTCCTTGAAATTTTGAAGACTGCTTAACCACAGATGTTTACAAAGGGAAGGATTGAATACTTATAGGAATGTAAACAGTGGCTTTCTGTCTCAGGTGATGTAGGTGCTTGCTGGAAAACAACTGACTCGTGACTTTGTTTCCTTTCTAACTCATTAATGTGAATTCTTTCAATCTGTAAAATTATCTCCTTTCTTCACCTAATCTATCCACCCAGAGTATACATATTCAAATTCATATATTGGGCTCATTTTTCAAGTGATGAATTCTGTGTATCAAAAAAAAAAGAATGGGAAGGTGAATACAAAATGCAATTATGCCTTTAGGAATAACAGTGTTCAACATTTCTTATGTGCACTTCAAAATAATTACATTTGTTTTATTTTGGAGAAAAATTAGCAAGAGTTGTAATTTGGAGATAATTTAAAGCTAGGGAAAAAACTCTTCACTATAATTGATGATTTGAGAAAAATGTTATATTAAAATTCCAGTTTTCACTGTTGTTTGCATGAATGAAATGAAAGATTCATAAGGGAAGGATTTAATCAGTCAAAAATCTAAATTCATCACAAGATCATTCACTGAGTACTATCGATGTGTTCAGTAGCTGAATGAATACATTAAAGAAATCCACATCTTCTGCTATGAATGTGAATGAGCAAAGCACAGTGATTAAGGGTTGGTCTTTGGTGCTGGACAGGCCTGGCTCTGATACTCACTGACCAAGTGAACATTACCATCAATAAGATTGCGCCACCTGAAAGGTCCACTCCATTGCAACAATCAAGATGAACTACATACATTAAGATCCTTCTTAAAAAATTTGTAGCTGAATTTAGATGTTCTTTTATTTTATATTTATTCTTAAAATATCCTTTTTTTCTAATACTATATTTTTGTACTTGTTTGCTTTCTTGTAGGTTTTCAAAACATATTTTTTATTGATTTTGAAAATGGGATTCACGAGTATAATTCTACTAATAGTTGCCTTTCAATATATCATTTGCTTCCTAAAGCAAATGTACTTTCTTTTTCTGCCTGCTTATAATTTTTCATCATTCCATATAACTCTTAATAATTTCCTTGGTCATCTTCTCTAAATTAAAAACTATAGAGTAATTTCTATTTTTTTCCCATTCATGACAAGGCATTTATTATAATTTTGACTCTTCCTATCTGTAATTATAGGACCAATATATTTCATACAATGCCTAACTTCAGGATCTGGCCTGTGAAGCTACTTTTTCTAGATATGGCCCTGTCAAAAGTATAGCAGAGATAAATAGTATGAGAACAACAACACCCCCATCTCACTTGAGTCTCAGAAGCTTAAATTTTATCTATGTAATATTTGATCCCATATCAAAGTTATTTTAAATATATTTCCATTACTTTAAAAACTGTGGCAAAAGACATGAACAGAAACTTTTCAGAAGACAGAATAATGGCCAGCAAACATATAAAAAAAATGCTCAACATCTCTAATCATTAGGAAAATGCACATCAAAACCACAATGCAATATCACCTAACCCCAGTGAGATTGGCCTTTATCAAAAAATCCCAAAGCAACAAATGCTGGCGAGGATGTGGAGAGATAGGAACACTCTTACACTGCTGGTGGGACTGCAAATTAGTGCAACCTCTGGGGAAAAGAATTTGGAGATACCTCAAAGAGCTAAAAATAGAAATCCAGCAATAGTACTATTAGGCATCTACCCAAAGTAACAAAAGTCATTCTATAATAAAGACATCTGCACTTGAATGTTTATG
>CAUYRT010059747.1:0-43235 GCA_963574885.1 Lepilemur ruficaudatus | reverse complement strand
AGACTAGACAAATAGCTCAATGAGTCTATGTTTCTGGAGTAAGTCCACTAGGGATGTTTTGGTGTCTGCTTTTCAAGGTCTCTGATCAATAATAAGAGATCAATTTCTTTGTGGCTCAATGGGTTTTCTTATTCAGAGTCTTAGAAATAAAACTAATTTATGTGAATAACTGTACAACTTGGTAAATTCACTAATAATCATTTAATTGTACACTAAAAAAAAAGTGACAGCATAAATGATAATTAGGAAATAAAGGAAAATCTAGTGAAAAGAATATTCCTTTATCCAAAGGAAAGCCCTTGATTTTTAATAAATTTACCAGCTGAATCATGACATTTCATACTTAGTTGAAATTGTTTTATAGACATCATTGGCTGAGAGGGAAAATACACATAAAATTAGAGGGTAAAGTTTTGTAAGTTTAGAAGTTGATAATCTCCACAATTACTTTAACGTTGCTTTCATTTTTCTAGAAATAAAAATTTCTACTTCTCAAAAAAAAAAAAAAAAGAAAAGAAAAAAATAACAGAACCTCAGTGACCTGTGGGACCACATCAAGAAATCTAATTTACATGTAATGGAGCTCCAGAAACAAAGGAAGTGGAAACAAAGTAAACATGAATATATTAATATATTCAATAAATATATAACAAATTTTATATAAAATATACAAATATACTAATATATTTTAGAAATATATTTATATAAATGTAGTATATTATATAAATATATTTCAATATATGAATTTATATATATTAATACATAGATATATATTTTTAAATAGCCAAATTTTCCAAAATTTAACAAAAACTATAAACCCATAGATCTAAGAAGTTGAATGAGACCCAAGCTGGATAAACACAAAGAATATAGCAAAGCACACCATAATCCAATTGCTAAATACCAATGATAAAGGGAAAATCATTAAATTAGATGGGAAGGAGCACATTATGATAAACAAAAATTAAGAAATACCACATATTTCAAAACAAAAAATATTTAAGGAGACAATAAAACATTGTGAAAGTACAAAAAAAAATACAACCATACACCTAGACTTCTATGCTCAACAAAAATATCCTTTGAACATGATGGCAAAACATAGACTTTTTTTTCCCCAAGACTCCTATTATGTTATTTTCCACTTGATTGTACCACATTGCCAAAAGTCCAGTTATCAAGCCCATTCAACAGCATTTTAATACAGTCCACAAATATTAATTCAGTGCCTACTTGATCAAGTGCCTGGTAACTTCACAACGTGAAAAGTGCCAAGAAGGAGAGAGAGAGAACCAAACAGGGAGATGTAATAGAATCACTGGTGACAGAATGACCAAGGAGGTCAGGGAAGGTTTCTCAGAGAAGGGGAAATCTAAGCTGAGACTTGAGAGTGAAATGTCAATGAAACAAAAGAACACTGGCACCTCTAAGACTTGGACATATTATTTTATACATATATGCATTTATATATGTGCTAGTAGGCCAGGAAAGGGAAAACTTCCTTTGGGCTTTTAATAATACTACCTTTAGGGCTGGGTTCACACCTGTAATCCTAGCTATTTGAGAGGCTGAGGCAGGAGAATTGCTTGAGCCCAAGAGTTTGAGGCTGCAGTGAGCTATGATGATGCCACTGTACTCTAGAGCCCAGGCAACAGAGTAAGACCCTGTCTCAAAAAAGAAAAATAGTAACAACTTTAGGATTGGAATTGTGAGGTGGAGGTAGAAGCCACACCTCATTCTGATGGGTCCAAGAGCTGAAATTTCAGCTTCTGACACTTCTCCTACAATAAAGACTTTTTGCAGACAAAAACTGAGAAAATCTTTCACCAGTATACGTGTACTACAAAAAATATTAAGAGAATTCTCCAGAAAAACCAAAATTATAGCAGATGAACCTGTATCTATAAAAAAGAAAGAATAGAACCAGAAATTATTAATTTAGTAATTAATAATGTAAGTTAAGTGTAAGCCAAGTTACCTCATTTTTAAATTCTTTACAAGAGAGGCTTGGCACAGTGGCTCACGCTTGTAATACCACCACTTTGGGAGGCTGAGGCAGAAGGATCGCTTGAGCCCAGGAGTGAGACCAGCCTGAGCAACACAGTGAGATCCCATCTATACAAAAAAAATAACAAAAATCTGCTGGGCATGGCGGCATGTGCCTGCAGTCCTAGCTACATGGGAGTCTGAGGTAGGAGGATCACTTGAGCTCTGGAGTTCAAGGTTGCAGTGACTGATGATAGCAACACTGCACTCCAGCCTAAGTAACAGAGCAAGAACCTATTCTCCATAAATAAACAAACTAATTTCTTTAGAAGAGAATTGAGCATTTAAAACAGACATTACAATGTATTGTGGAGTTTATAACATATAAAGAAGTAAACAAATATGACAACAATAGAACAAAAGATAGGATGAAAACTATATTGTTAGAAGACATTAATGAACACCTAAATAAATGGGGAAATATACCATGTTTATAGATTGGAAACCTCAATATTGTTAAGATATAGATTCTCCCTAAAAAAGTTTAAAAAAAAATGAAACAATGTTGATGTACTATATCACCTGATTTTAAAACTTTCTGCAAAACTACAGTAATCAAGATGATGTAGAATTGTTATAAGAAACATTTATATCAATAAAACAGAATAGAGATTCCTGAAAGAGACCTATATATATAGTCAACTAGTTTTTGAAAGAGGTCTTGTAGTAATTTGGTGGGAAAACGATAGTCTTTTCAGTAAACAATGCTGTAACAACTGGATATCTGTATAGAAAGGGAACAAAAGAAACTTAATCCTTATCTTACGCTGTTATTAAAAAAAAAGACACGAACTCAAAATAGATCACAGACCTAAACCTAAAACCGTAAAACTTTTAAAAGAAAACATAGAGAAAAATCTCTGTGAATTTGAAGTAGGCAAAGATATTTTAGACAAAATATAAAGTCATGAAACCACAAATTAAAAATTGATAAATTTGACCTCATCAATATTAAAATCTTCCACCCTTTGAAAGGCATCATTAGGAAAATGAAAAGGCAGGTCAGGGACTGGGAGAAAATATTTGCAATACATATATCTTATACAGTACTTGCATCCAGAAGACATAAAGAACATTAGACTTCATCAAAGTAGTTACAAAAACAGTCAATAAGCACATAACAGATGATTCAACATCATCATTGGCCATCAGGAAAATGTAAATTAAAACCATGATGAGATACTACTACCTATCCTATGGAATGGCTAAAAATAATAAAACTGATATTACTACATTGTGGCAAGGATATGGAGCAAACTGGAATTCTCATAGTTTGTTGGTGGAAATGTAGAATGGTATAACCACTTTGTAAAACACTCTGACAATCCTTAGAAAACAAAATGTACAATTAACATATAATTTAGTAATTTCACTGCTAGATATTTTCCCAAGAGAAATGAAAACCATTGCCATTGAAAGGCAATGTTATTGAGGAAAACAAGTTCAGTTTTAGGAATTAAATATTCTCTTACCATAACTCTAGCTGGAACTATCTCAGGCATATAGAGCTTCTGGGGCACAAGCATCCATTTTTCCTCTTTTCACTTTAACCCACTCATTAAATACTAAAGCAATTGTACAAAATTTCAATTGAGGAAAATTCAGATTAGCATCATTCCTGCAGGTCTACCCAGGATGCTCATTCTATTACAGCACTTCCCAAAATATTCTAGATCTCCCTCTCATTCTGGGGTGCATTACACAGATGCTCTATATATGGTCCTTTTAATTCCAATGGGTCCTGCCCTAATGTTTGTTCCAGAAAGGATATCCTGTAACTGATCTCAAATATTTTTTTTGCCAGGCTTAAGATCCTTTTGCACTAACTTGCAGTCACCTTGCTGTTCTGTCCTGAAGTCTCTGTGGCCCCAGTCCCTCAGAGTTCTGGAGCCAACGAGACTCTGTGGGAGTTCTACTCTATCCCTTGGGCCACACATTTCTTTCCTTCACTGAACATGTGTGAAACATATTCACCTGCCACTTTCTAGTGTCTCATATTCTTAGGTGACATTCTGAACATGATTTTGCTCCAATTAATTTCAGAACATTCCTGGATCTAATCTCACCAGCAGCCAAGTGTCTTCATTAATGGACCCTACCACCCCTGGAGCCTTTCTCTGTACCAATAATGGTTTTCCTTCCCTCCCTAATAGAGATTTTCCTTTGTGTTTTTCTTCTTGTTATAAAAGAATAATAATAGTAGTATCTACCTCAAAGAGTTTCTATGATGTTTATATTAGACAATATAGGTAAAGCACTTAGAACACTGCCTGGCATATAGTAAGTACTATGGAAGTGTTAATATTTAATAATTGTTACTACTTGGGATCTTCTTAATACGGTGGGAAAGAGCAACACTTCTCTCCATTGTTCAATGCATGTCTATTATTTTGACTCATCTTCAGAGTTGTTTCTGATCCTAGGGATGTCTACAGTTCAGTCCACTATGCCAGGTTCTCTCAGGCAACACCATGAAAAGTGACTTGAACAAAAAGAGGCTGTTTTCTCACACAGTCATTGGATGTTTCAAGAATATGCATGAGTTCCTAGCCTTACCACCACTTATCTGCATGATCTTGGGCAAATTAATCAGCCACTCAGAAAGCTTCAAACTTCTTATCTACTAACTAGAGAAAAGCATGAGAAGCTTTGGATTAGGACTTTTCATTAGGTCAAGAATATGGATAAGAATGAGCAATGAGTAAGAAAAGCATAAAGATAGGACAGTGTCAAAGTTCAATAAACATGCAGAACAATTTACCTGTTGAAGAAGAGCCATATGTTCTGCATCTATTGTCTTCTCTGCTATATTCTACAAAATTCTGCACAGTCCCATCAAATTCTGAGCTAGACTTTTCTATGACTCTCTATATGAAAAATAACTTACATGAGCAGCATAATGAGGGTATTCCAATGGATGAAGAATATTCACTTAACTGAGATAGAGGAGTGACTCAAGCTTCAGATCTCTTCTAACCCCAATAGACCAGAATTCAGTGACACTCCTTCATGGAAGATTGGACCCTAGCGAGATCAAAACAGATTTCAAGATCCCTATTTTGAGAAGCTTGGGATTCACTCAATCCTTGATATATCAGATAACGTTTACAGCTCTTTGTTTAGAATGTGTATAACCCAACAGACCCATGGCTGCCTCTGCTGAACAGGAGGAGGGGGCAGGGATCACAACATTACCCAATGTCTTCTTGCATTTCACAATAAGAGAAATGAGTTGAGAAAACTAAATGTAAGATAATCTAATTCCTGTATTAATGGAGTAGATCAAGGGGTCTATGCTTATTTTAGAGGCAGATCAGTATACAACATGTTCTAATCATTTATTTAAGGATCTCTAGTGCACCTCTTTCTCAAAAGCCTCATTAAAAGGTTTAGCACAATCTGATTCATTTCTAAAATTGAACTTGTGAAAGAATTGCACTGAGATCCTTGTATTATTATAACTCCCTCCACTACTCTTCCTTCAGGCAATTGGTGATACATTCACCAAACTCAGGAACTTATGTGAGCACACAATCGTGTTTTAGAAATTGTAGATGTCTGTTTTATGGAAACTGGATTATTCGGAATAAAAGAAAATAATTCTGTTCTAATAAGGCTGCTCTGATAGCTCTCTGTGTGGGAGATATTTAACATGCACCTTTGATGAGCTCCCTAGAGCTGCGATAGATTAGGGGCATCCTTCTTCCCTCACAAGGTAAGCTTTTAAAATGAGACCATCTGTGAATATTTTGCATGTGAAAGAGAACAAGTATATATCACCTCTTCCACTGGACAAGAGTTTTCCCCTAGCATAGCTCCCATGTATAAGAAAAGAAAGATGTTTTGAAATTTTAAAATGAATAACATACTTCAAAAATTATTTTAAGAAATCTCTTACTTAGGGATTAAGATTAAGCAAAGTCTGCTGTCTAAATCAAAACAGATAAAAGCTGCCAATCGATGTGCTGGAGAAATTGAGGAGTTGCCAAGCTGAATATTCACACTAAAGAACATCAAAGTATCTAAACCACAAACTGAGCACAGAGCTTCAGTGCTTGGGGAAAGTAAGTACAGTGGTTTGTTTCATTTTACAGGAGCCAAAACTTTCTACCCCAGACAGGATGTTTACACAAATCTAAAAAGATGATGGTCTGTAATCAGGCCAAATCAAGCTCAGCGGCTCTTACAGGCAGTTTGAGGCAAACCCAGGGTGAGTACCAAACAGGTGGCTCCTGCAATACGAGCTAAGGATTTTTCCATCAGTTCCATATATAAACATTGAAAATTGTGTTTATATAATAATTTAAGGAGAAGAACTGTAAACAAGCATGACTCAGGAAGTCACACAGAGAGTCACTGAAAGGGTTTGCTAGGAAATAGCAAACTTTGTGCATTTCCTAAGTGAAGGCCTATTAAAGGTACCAGAATGGTCTTCTTCCTGAAAAATCTCAAGAAGAACATCCTTTACTAAAAGGAGAGGCAATGACAATTAAGAATGAAGTCAATGTGTGTTCTGTCTGTATTCATAGGTCTTAGACAAAGAGAAAAAATTGGGCCAGAGATAAGATTAGCCCATCATTTTAAGTGACCTAATTTCAGAAGAGGAAACATACCCCTACTTGTAAGGACAGACCCATCTCCACATCCCCACCCATACCAAGGAGTTTGTGTCAGGACAGTATTCTTTGGAGCAGGTACAGCCAAATGCTAAGACTCATGAAATCATAAACTGTGAGATGAGTAATATCCAAAAGCTTAGGAATAAAAGCAACAGTTTCCGGAAAAGAAGATCAGCTAGCTTCACATACCAGCATCTGAATTACTGCTTTTGATTAATTAGAATTCCAATATGATTCCATGCCAATCTTGAAATAATGATGCTTCAGAGTAAGCACAATTAGTAAAACAGATTCTTCCAACTTTACATATACCAAACAAAGTTAGACAATTATATAATTCTTATTCTGGGTTTTCAGGGTAGGAAAAGTCAACATGAATGGTAATGTATTGTTATTTTAATAAAGTATCCTTCTTTTATTGAAAATGCAATGGTTTTCCAGATTGAAGATTCTCAATTGTTATGTGAATCCGATTAATATGTGGATATTGTTTTAAAAACTTACATCTCCAAATATGGCCTTAGCTTGATTGAAGCATAGGAATTTGTATTTTCAGAAACATATACAGGTGATTCTAATATAAGCAGTTCGAAACACACATTTTGAGAATCATTATGTAGTGTGTATTCCCTGTGCCTTGTCAGTCATCCCTAAGTGGTGTAGGTCCACCAGCTTCCTCTACATGGCACCATTAAAGCTATCGCAGTTCCCAAAGGCCATGTCTTTCTACTACATTTTGGACAGAAAATGTCACTAGTTTTAACAGAGGATTAAATAATACTTGATGAAGGGGATTGAAAGCAATTAGACTGAGAATTAAGAGAAGATACAAGTTGTTTGCTTTATAATATCTGCCCTACTGAATGTGTGATACAGACATATAATCAAATACTGTCACCTCAAAGGGAGGTTGGCAGCCTTCAGGTACTTCTAAGCCATGTTAAAGTCTGCACTCAAGACTTCAAACTGCTGATTTTAAATATTCAGGAAGTGAGTTGATGGGTTAAATGACCCTAACCACCCTCACAAAAACAACCCACCCCTGCCTAACTCTGTCTCTACTAGCTATTGTAAGCCTTCATACTCTGTAACAGATTTTCAATGGCCCTCTACTTTCCCCACATTTACCAAACCTCATTGTGCAAATCAGTTTCCTTGTCAGCCAATATCCCTTGCCTTTGGCCTCCTCTCTCTCCACACCATGTCCCCGCTACTGAAAGCTACTGTCCACCAACCATGGTGCTTCCAAGTCTACTCAGTATTTCCAAACCCTGGTCCATTTCTCTGTCCATGTGACAAACTTAATTCCTTCAACCCATCTCTGCCATTACTACCCACATAGACTGTCAATCCTCAAGCCATCAGCCTGAGAAATAACCCCCTGGGGCAGAGCTTATCAAGGTAGCCTTGTGACAAAGGAAGAAAGACCAAGTTTGTTAAGTAGATGTAATAGAGAACAGAGCAGCAGGAATCAGATGCTTCAGGCTGATGTCAGGGGAAGGAGTACAAGATTATTAGTCGATCTGGATTGGAAAATACAATTCTGCCCATCACTATTTCATACGTGCAAACAGAAATCAATCAGTGTGCAATCTGGGGTGAATGGTTTTAAAGGCGAATATAAATTCATCTGATAAAATACTTGATTTCCTCATCAGTCTATTTAATTAGCCTCAGCATCGTCAACAAAGAACTCTTTGAGCCAAAAAGAAGACTTTTATTTTAAAAACTCGTCTGTGTTTCCTAGCTCTCATTAAGCAGCTTAATGGAGAAGAAGGTGTCACTGAAGGTCACCTGGTTATAATTTCTGAACTTTTCTCCAAACTGTTGTTATCTCTTTCATGCCCTTCATGTCCAAGAGTACATTTTCCACCAAATACCCTAACTTCAATATGCATTAGCCTTAGGATTTTTGAAATATTAGAAATAGCTCTCAGATATCACAATTACTATCCTTGAGGACTATAAGTTTTTCATTGAGCCCCTCCTGTAGACAAAATCTTAACCATGATAGCCAGAATAAGACTTTTACTCCTAAGGACAGAAAGATATGAGCGGAAACAAAGCCGTCCCAGCCAGGGGTTTAAGACATTGACCAACAGAACAATTCCAGAGCAAGAGGTTTAAAATAACTGGTCTATTTTCTCAAATAAAGAGTTCTTCATACACTTGAAAGCACACGTCTCTCACTGACATTCTGTTTCCCTGCCTAGTCCAGCAACTCATTTAAAAATACAACCTATTATCACATGGATTCAAATGCACCTTTGTCAAATCACGTTTCCCAAAACCTAACTATGTACAACAAAGAGCTCAGAGAAAGAACTGAGTTAGCCTGAAGTAAGTACCAGTTCCATTTCCCAACACCAAAAGAGCTCATTATATTTTCTCTCAAACCATTTGCTTGTTTGACTATCAAGGTTGGTATTTATTCTAAAGTACTAATTGTGCAAGTGGAATAAGTTCTCACTGGATATTAATCAGAATTCTTTTCGCAGCAGACAAAAAGCCATTTAAACTAAAACACAAAGGGGACCACAGTGGTTTGTGTAATCAAAACCTAAGAACACAGGTAACGTTGGCTTCAAGACCAGTTGGATCCAAGGACTCAAAAAGCATGAGAGCTCTCCTCCTTTCCCCCTTCTGCCCTTCTTCCCCCCTCTTACCCCTTCCCTCAGCTTTCTCTGTGTGCTGGTGTCTTTCTGTCCAGCAGAGAACACAGCTGCTGACTGCTCTGAGATCATATACTAGCAACTCACAGTCTAAAGAGAGAGAAATATTTCTTAAAGGTCAGCATGATAAACCCCACAAACGACTCCAGTTAGCCAGGCATGAGGCACACGTTCACGGGTATGACAGAAGGGAGTAACAGGTTTAGTGTGGTTTAAAGGACTGGAACAGGGCTAACCAGTTCTTAGAAGAAAGGGGGCGCTGCTACCAGAGGGTGGGGATGGACAGGAGGAAACCTGCTGCACATGGAGAAAGCCCTCGTAACAATTACCTCACCTATGGCCTTGTGTCAGAAAAAATCAGGGGTGATTAACTGAAGAATTAACATCAGTTTTTCTGTAATCCCTCCAAAACTAATATACATGCAAAATAAAACTTTGAAGTATGACAACTTGAACATATTTTTATGTCTTTCTTACCCTTAATGAGCCCATCGATCATTGCACACTTGAAATTATTTTCTTAGTTCTTCCTTCGAGCCTAAATAGAATTTTTTTTCTAGTATATACTTCTTTAATAGCTATCTTACATTCAGATACCTGCATGGAAAAATTCAGAACTTTAGGTATATTTTGCATCAAAAAAAAGCAACTTTCATGAACACTTTGTTCATAACTCTTAGCAGATTTTCTCTTCTTTTTATTACATGATGTTAGAGAAAGCCATGGTTTGACATTCCAGAAGTTTTGGGCTGGTTTTTTCCCCTCTCTTATTCTGAGTTATAAGAGATCCTTATAACTCCATCTTTCCATCTTTCCATCCATTGCCTGGCAGAAAAAGAGTAAGATGATGGGCAAGTACAGAAAGCAGAGGTTCCTAAAATTTGCTAAGTTATCTGACTCAGAGAGCTTACAAAAGTTCTTCTTACAAAGACCTTACAGAATCCTCCTCCAGTATTACAATATGGATCTCAACTGTTAATTTTTCCTTCAACTAATAACTTCTGTGGTTACCTACTTAATGATTAGTTATTTTGAACTAATCCTAGTTATTTTGAACTAACCCAGTCCTTAACTCATAAACTTTGCACATAATGTTTGAAAGGTCTTATAATCCCTTCTCACAAAGCATAACTTTAAAAAATAGCTAAATAGTGAACTTTATTATTTGTAAAAACATGATTTTAGGGAATAAAATACACTAACATGCCTCTTAAGAATGCAACTCCCTTCTGCACAGAACTCGTTTGTACCAGGAGTAATTGCTCCAAAGTGGATTTATGTACCTGTAATTATTTGATAAAAGCTTAAGCTTTTCAGTAAGAGCACTTCTAGGTGGATCCATGATTCTCTCTCCAACAGGCCTGGAATAAAGTTGGGCGGGGGAAAATCAATTTCTAGTGTGTGTCACAAAAGTCCACCTGTAAAGCATTTATTTCAAAAGAGCCCTTCAGGATATTAGTGCCCAGTCTCTGAAACATACTGCAAGAATCTGAGGAACTCGTACAATTTTTGGGTTAAGTGAGAAGTACCTTCATAAATCTTTTTCTAAATGACTATACTTAACATATACATATTTAGAAATATAGATTTTTTTAATGCTATGTTGCTTTATTTGATTGAACATACTGTATTTCAGTCCCAAAACAATTCCAGAACAAATGCCCAATACTCTAAATGCATAAAACTGAGCTTGCTAATGACAGCCCAAAGACACTCAATAGAAAAATATCAAGTATTTGAAGCTCATCATGCAAATACCGGAAATGCTTCAGAGAGAATTTATGAATCTATGATGTTTGTTTTTTGCAGTATAAAACTTAATCTTTGATCTTATGTGTGAAATTCTCCAAAGAATGGGACTTGGTTTCACATCTATAAAAACAAGAACATTTTAAACTAGGTAATACCTAAGGTCCCTCAAATCATCTTTGGTTCTGTGATTCTGCTTATGCACTATTCTTTACCTCTGATTTTTTTAATTTGTCAGTAACAAGAAATAAATGTAATTATTTTAAAGACAAAAAGTAAAGCTTAATCAAGTTTATGTTTTATTTCTAATAGCGTCAAGAAATACATTTGAAGTACATTTAAGGCAGAAGTTGGAGTAATACCTGTTTTGTCCTTCTTGGTTTATTTATATCAAATAGATCTAGAATCATGATTTAGTGGGGGAGTGGGGATAGAAGGATGACAGCAAGAAGAGAAGAGAGAGAAACAAAAGCTTTTGTATTTGGGGAGAGATGGCTTTGAGCTTGACAAATTTATGAAACATTCAGTAGTTTCTTAGTGGATCATTTGGTAACTTAGTGAATTAACAAATTATAACTCTATTTACACACAATGACTCGGTAAGTTTCCTAAACTAGCATAAAATCAATCTTGTGATTTAGAGAATACTTTAAGGAAATTGAGCCTAAATTTTTTTTATTTAAAAGGAAACACAAAAAAATAACTCTATATGTGGAAAATTTCAATTATAAGGTGAACTGGCAAATTACCTTTGCAACAGGAGCTTGTCAAAACAGTGGCCTGTAAAAAAAATACGCTTAATAAAATAATGCAGAAAAACACATTATATCTAATCTGCCAAACAAGATTCTCAAGGGTATCTGCTGACTAACCACTTAATATTGCACAATGTTTTATGCTTACTTCAGCATTTTGCACTAAATAAATAGAATGCAAAAGGTGACACCAATTACCACTACTTGAACACACAGAAGAACAAGTTAGAAAATCTCTCAAAAGCATCAGAATCACAGAAGATGTGACAAATACATAGCCCGAGTCTCACAGCTAAAAGCCCAAGTCAAACAGAGACAAAGAAAATCATGTGTTCCACTGGCCCTCAGCACTCTTAACCCCACTGGCTAATTCTGCTCAGTTTCTGAGTGTGGGTTCTTCACCTATCCTGCTTTCCTGAAGGCTCAGCACACCTCAAGGAGTATGACAATGACTATGGCAGTCTGAATAACAGAGAAGCTGCCAATGCAGATCTGTCCCCAGCTGTAACATCAGCAAGAGTCCAGAGAAGAGCCAGCATTAGACATCCCCAGCAGAGGGGCCCTTGGCCCAAACCTCCTCTTCCCCCAGATGCCATCCCAGATTAATTCACTTCCAGCCAGTGGACAGACCACTGAGGACATTAGGAGACAGTTGGGCATTTCAGTCACATTTCCTCCCACAGGCCAGAGCCATCTCAGGCATTAAAGGATAATAAACTTGCGAAGGCTCTCTCTGCCTTCTTGCTTAAAGTTTCCCCAACATAGTGATCTCAGATTTTTACAGCCAGGCCATAAAAATGTTAAAATCAGTGATATAAGCATTTTCATGTTGTGGTAGTGAAAATATAATTTGGCCCAACCTTGCAAAAGGATGAAAGATATGCATGCGCTTTGACATAGTAATTCCACATTAAAGCATTTATCCTTAGGCAATCATCAGAGATTTGATCAAAGCCTTATGTAAAAGGGCATTAATTGGAGAATTATTTATAGGAGCAAAGATGAAGAAATAATTTAATAAAACTAGAGAACTTATTAAATAAATTGTACTGATCAACAAAATTAAATATTATTAAGCATGAAAAATATACTTTTGAACAATATTTAAGAGCATGGGGGATGTTCATAATAATCCAACTCAAAAATATCAGTAAAAATTCAACATATCATTATTCTTTTAACATACATATATAAAATGCATGTGTGCATAGGATAAGGACTAGAACATATTAAATTTTTAGTATTGACTATTTCTTCATGATGGGATTCATCAGTGATTTTAATTTGTGTCTTTATGCTTTTTTAAGTATTTCACAATATTTTAAATGAACATGAGTAATAACTGACATCACATATATATTCATTAAATATTTATTAGATGAACAAATAAACTATTTTAAAATCAAGAAAAAAATGACAGTCGAAAAATAAATCACAGCCCAAAATTTCATGCTTTTTCTGTAAGTTTTAGATATTGGATGCCTGAAGAGAAGTATCCTCCTGAATTTGAAGGGGAAAGCCAGAAGCTGGGCACAAAGGCAGGGCACTTCTTCAAGCACTACTCAAGCCAGGCTTCACAGACTGTGCTGCCACTGCCATTACCACCACCACCTTGCACCCAAGTTCTCTGAGAACCTCTGTGCATCTCCTCTCCAGTCTCAGCATCCAGAACTTCATGGAATCCATGAATTCTGTCAGAGACTGCAGCTAAAATGACAACATCAAATAACTGCTATGAGATTATCCTTCCTAGGATAATCCAAGATTATAAACAGCAACAGAGTTTCAGTGGTGATACACAAATCCACCATTTATGTTGTCAAAACTGTAGAGAAGGTAAGTATTCATCTATCACAAGATACCTTTGTTTGGAACCTGAAATGTACTATTCATTTGCCAGTGAAAACTAGTTTACAGCTGTTTAATTTCTATGCTGTTGGCCCAATCCCAGGGCCAGAGAGACGTGTCTGGAGTCTTAGGGGTCAAGTTTGTGTTAGATCAGAAAGTCTGCACTAGGTCATAAAGATTCATGGCATGCCCATATAATCAGAGCATAGGGAAGCCCTTTTGGGGGCTCTTGAAAATAGTATTTCCTAAGCTCATGTGCCTTAATTCCTGGCCCCCAGCACTATCCTAGTAATTCTAGGTACAAAATTCAATCAAAGATGTATGATGACCTAATGAACCCTAGAACCTTCCAGATCTTCAGGAATGACTGGGCACAGAAGACAACTCTTCCCTTCCTCCATCTATACCAGACTTTCTCATACCTCTAAACACCATACCGACTCAAACTGGTTGGTTGTGAACTGTACAGGTCTATCTAAAATTAATCCAAACTTTGGGCATGGCTTCAGTGTGGCCAAGTGATTTGGTGAAACTCAGCAAACCACATCCTCCTCATGGAGATTAATACTGAATCTTGACATGTTTAATATTGAAAAATATTACAGTAAAGATTTTGTTTAATCCTACATTTCCCAAACATACTTGATCAAAGAACTGTTCCCAACCCCAGACATAATCCCTCGTAGCACCCAGTGGAACTACTGCCTTGGAGAATGTTCTTTGGGATGTGCTTTAGGATATAATGATGTATCTTTTGAATAAATGTGTTAAAGAATAATTTTTTATTTTTTACATTAACAGATAAAATTGTATGTTTTTACCCTGTACAACATGATGTTTTCAAGTATTGATACATTGTGAAATGAATAAATCTGGCTAATTAACATACACAGTGCCTCACATAGATATCATTTTTGTGGTGAGAACACACTTTACACCCATTTAGTGTTTTTTAATAATATATTATAAACAATAGCAACCATGTTGTACAATACATCCCTTGAACCTATTCCTCCCACCTAACTGAAATTTTGTATCCTTTGACCAACATTCCCCCAACTACCCCAGCCCCTGGTAACCATAACCACCATTTTACTCTATATGTCTCTAACATCAACTTTTTTAGATTCCACATATGAGTGAGATCATTCAGTATTTGTCTTTTTGTGCCTGAGCTTACTTCACATAGCATAATGTCCTCCAGGTTCATCCATATTGTTGCAAATGACAGAATTTCCTTCTTTTTTTATGGCTGAATTCTGTTGTGTGTGTATATATATTTTATCCATTCATCCATTGAGGAAAATAGGTTGACTGCATGTCTTGGCTATTGTAAATAATTCTGCAATAAACATGGAAGTGCATATATCTTTTTGATATACTGATTTTATTTTATTTGGATATATACTCAGTAGTGGAATTGCTGGATATATGGTAGCTATAATTTGAGAAACCTCCATACTGTTTTCTATGATGGCTATACTAATTTACATTCCCACCAACAGCATGCAAGGGTTCTCTTTTCTCCACATCCTTGCCAATCCTTGGTATCTTTTCTCTTTTTGATGATAGCCATCCTAACAGGTATGAGGTGATATCTCATTATGGTTTTAACTTTCATTTCCCTGATGATTAGTGATGTTGAGCATTTTCTTCATATACCTATTGACCATTTGTATGCTTTCTTTTGAGAAATGTCTGTTCAGGTCCTATGCCCTTTTTTTTAATTGGGTTGTTTTCTTGCTATTGAAATGTTTGAGTCCCTTATACATTTTGGATATTAACCCTTTATGGATGTATAGTTCGCAAATATTTTCTCCTAAAATGTAGGTTATCTCTGTACTCTGTAGATTGAGTTTTTGTTTGTTTGTTTATTTGTTTTTGTTGTACAATAGCTTTTATAGTTTGATTCCATCACATTTGTCTATTTTTGCTTTTGTTTGCCTGTGCTTTGGGTCATATTCAAAAAGCCATAGCCCAGACCCATATCATGGAGGTTTTCCCATATGTTTGCTTCTAATATTTTCATATTTCCAGGTCTTCCATTTAAGTCTTTAATCTGTCTTATGTTGATTTTTGTAGATGGTGAGAGATAAGGATCTAATTTCATTTTTCTGTATGTGAATATCTAGTTTTCCCAAAACCATTTGTCTTGGGGTAATCTTACTTGGATTGAACTGACTGGAGACCTTTGCCTTTTTTTTCTAGATATTTATCTCTTTCTCCAGGTTTAGAAAGTTTTTGGTTGCTGTTGCTTTAAATAAGCTTTCCATTCCTTTATCTTTCTCTTCTTTTTCTTGAACTGTTATGACCCAAAATTTTGTTCCTTTGATACTGTCCCATGAATCCCATAGCTTTCTCATTCCTTTTCAATCTTTTTTCTATTTTGTCCTCCGATTGCATATGTTCAAATAACCTGTCTTTGTGTTCCTAGATTCTTTCTTCTGCTTGATCAATTCTGATGTTGATGCTCTTTCATTTTCCTTTTTGTTCATTGCATTTTTCAGCTCCAGGAGTTCTCTTTTTTATTATTTTAATGTGTCTATTAAATGTTTTGTTCTGGATACTTACTGTTTACTTCATTTTGTTGAACTGTATCTCCATTTTTTGAAGTTCACTGAACTTTTTAAAAATAGTTATTTTGAATTCTTTGTGAGGCAGTCCATGTGTCTCCATCTCTTTAGGGCCATTCACTGGCACCTTAGCTTGTCCACTGATGGTGTGTCATGTTTCCCTGATTGTTCTTGATCTCTGTGGTCATGTGTCAATGTCTGCCCATTTAAAGAAGTACATATTCCAGTCTTCACAGACTGGCTTTGTCTGGGAAATCCCTGTGGCAGGCCCAGTGCTGGAGCATGCCGGAAGCCTGGGACAGTTGTAGCTAGCACAAGGCTGCCAGAAGCCTGGGTCCCGCTATGACAGGCACTGCACTGGGGCAGGTCAGAAGCCCAAGGCCTTCTGCTGAGGGCTTTCTGGAGCCCAGGCCTGATAACATCAACCCAGCAGTGGTACAGGCTACAGATCAAGTTCTCTACACAAGCTTTAAGTCTGGGGCTGTCTAGTCTTACCTGGCACTGGGTAAAATCTAGAAGTTCAGTCTACGGGTACCAGCCTAGAATATGGAGCCATGAGGGTCTGCCCAGTGCTAGGTTTTACTATAGCGGGCTCACTGTTGGAGCTCAAAGCAAAGTCTTGTCCTCACTTCCTTCTCTTTTCCTCAAGTAAGCAATATCTCTTCTGCTGCCTGGGGTCAGGGGAGGGGTGATATGGGTAATGTAAAACTGTCCTTCTTTCCCTCTTCAATGCATCTTTTCTTATTATTCTTATCTGGTTTCCTTGGTTCTTATGAAAGTATTTTTGCATATAGTTAAGTTGCTCAAATCGATGTTTCTGCTTGGAGGACAGTCCCTGCAGAGTCCTCTTCCACCATCTTGCACAATCCCTCCAAAGATAATATTTTTAAAAAGAAAATCATGATCTCTATATTAACACAAACACATATTTTATTTAACTCATTCATTAACAAGGTAGCAGTGAAGTGTTATGACTTATTCAAAGGTAAATCCAGAAAGTAGACACACATGTAGGGAACAAGAAACTCTGAAATTATTTCACCAATATTGCAAAATGGGCTACCACAATGCATAAATAACTGTACTTCAGTGGACAAAATAAAGGTGCATTTCACTGGCCAAGAATCATTTTGTTATTACCAGGTTGTTATAATTTTCAAAATTATAAAATAAAGCAATGAAGACAGAGATAACTCAGATGGATAAGCTAGGCAAGACATCCACTAATCTGTCTTTGCCTATTTCAACATCTTTCACAGTTTTTCCTAACTGGTGTTTTCTTTCAGATCCAGAACTTCTACAGATCCAAAAGAAGTAAAACACAAATAGGGAGTTGAAAAGATTTAAATACAGGGCTCTACCAATCTTCGAGTTGTACAATCAAGCAGCTAGATGCCTTATTTTCTGGACGGTTACTTCCATGAAGCAGATGGTACTCTCATCCTCACTTTCTTAAATAAGCCCACAGTACTGCCAAGAGTCAAATCTCTTTTCTCTGGGCTATAGTTTTGCTTTTCTCCCCGGATGACTTAGTTCTCAAGTCCTCAGAGATAGCAGAGTAACTTCAGATATTTGAGTTTAACATCCCAACGTGCTCCAAGTATACACAGTGTACCAGATTCCCCTGAAATGTTTCTAGTAATCTGGAGTTCCTACTGTCTATGGCCTTAGGGGACTTTTAATAGCAGCATTAAATAGGGAAGAAATTTATTTTAGGACTATAGGCATCTGCTGAAACAGAAGAAAGTCTAACATGGTACTGAATAAAATTCTTGCTGTGCAATGCATTTGAAAAGAAGGGCAAGTTTTTATAAAGCAACTGTTGCTTTCTCTGTAGGACCTCCCACTCAGCTGTAGCAGAAACCCCATATGCATGGCTCATGGTGTTTCAAACTGAAATTAAGTGCTCACGTTGAATAACCATGGTTTCCACTTGTTGCCAATGACAAAATATTAACCTCATTCTCACCAAGTTAAGCCCAAGCAATAAATTCTTCGATAAAACTGAATGGGGCTTCTGCTTTAGTTAGGGTGAGAAAGAAGTTCGTAAGTTGGGACATCTTGTTCTTTCCTATCATAAAGGCTCTGTTGAATGACTGTTCTGTTATATTTTCAGAACTTCTTCTAGGGTGTTAGCCTAGGTTCCCTTTTAGGCCATAACTTGAATGTCTCTGCTTTGAACCACTCCCATACTTCCAAGGTACATGCACCAGAATGTAACCTCCTCAAGGCTGGGAACTGGGCCTGGTTTATTCCCCCACTGTATCTCTGGGGCCTAGCACAGTATTTAGGATGTAGTATTCACACAAATATTTATATAATGAATTAATGGAAAATATACATGTACATATTATAAACAAAGATGAAACCTGAAACTTCAGGTTCAGGGCTGTTTAAGGATACCTAATTCCCATAGGACAGAGGTACTTTATATTCCTCCAAAATATACAACACACTGGTAGGGAATGGGAAGAGACAAGGAAGGGGCTCAGACTCCGGCAACAACTGGTCAGTTATCTGTCATATAAATTGAGTCATACAGTACGTTGTCTGGCTTTTTCCACTTAGAAAAATGTTTCTGATGTTCATCTATGTTTTTGTATAAATCAATGTCCTTTTTTATTGGAGAATGGTATATTCCATTGTATGGATATATAATCATTTGTTGATCCCTAACTGATGACCATTTGTGTTGTTTCCAGTTTGGGACTATTACAAATAAGGCTGCCATTTATATTTATGTACAATCGTTTCTATGGACATTCACTTTTATTTCTCTTGGATAAACAGATAGGAGTATAACAGTGACTGTGAATGAAGCTGCTGAAACATTTTCATACAAGTTTTTGCACGCACCTATGTTTTCAATTCCTTTGGGAACAAAACTGTTGAGCCATTTGGTAAAAGTATGCTTAACTTTATAAGAAACTACCAAAGTTTCCCAAAGTGGCTGTACCAGCTTGCACTGCTACCGACAGTCCATGAGCATCGCAGTTGCTTCACATCCTTGCTAGTGCTAAGTGTTGTCACTCTTTTAAATTTTAGCTCTTTTACAAGTGGACCAATCAGAGCATGGGTTTCCTGGAGGACACATTTTGCTTGCTCTGATGATCACTGAAGACAAGCCTATTTCTACAACTTCTCCCATAATACCCATCCAGTGAACCAAAATGGGGACATAGCATCACCCATGGTACAGCGCGAGAAGACCCGTTATCATCACATGCACCATCAGCTGCCTCTAATCAAGGGTGTTTTGTCTTCGGACCAAGAGGCCAAGTAAAGGAATAAGTGCAATCAGTGCCGCATCTATATTTGCCTGCTGTATGCACTAGACCCCCCTAATAGGCCTCTTTTCCTTCATTTAGTGACTGCTGTT
This sequence comes from Lepilemur ruficaudatus, assembly GCA_963574885.1. Classification (NCBI taxonomy): domain Eukaryota; kingdom Metazoa; phylum Chordata; class Mammalia; order Primates; family Lepilemuridae; genus Lepilemur; species Lepilemur ruficaudatus. The sequence continues at coordinate 23,594 of CAUYRT010059747.1, read as the reverse complement.
TTGCTCAAATCAGTTGAAAGTTGTGAGTGGCTATGGAGAACTTGGATAGGCCACTGTTTAATTTCACTTGATAATCAAAAAGCCATTCTGCAAAACAAGTTTAATAGAAAAAGAATGGTAACATCAACTACAGAGCACTCACAAAAAATTGCTTCTTTTGGTTTGGGGACTCATACAGTTGTCCTAAAATGAAGATCCTTATGATATATCAAGGTCTTCATACACATCTAAAAGCATTTTCTATTTTTTTAAGATTTCATTTTGTCAAATGTTTAGGTAACTTAAAGTCAAACAGGTTTTTAATTCAGGACTACACATATTCCTTAATATCTCAATGTTAACAATGAATACATAGGAAGCAGTTTAAGCACTCAGTCTTTTGTGACAACAGTACATTTTTCCCCTAGAACACCTATTAACATCTCACTTGAGACACAAGTAATCCATCTACTAGCTTCTGAAATGCTGCCCTGCCAACTCCTCAGTTTATTAATATTCAACCTAAAATGTGTTATCCGGAACTGAACACAATACTTTAGATGCTTGCTAGCTATCTCACAGTACAGCAGGGACTATCTCTTCTCCCATTTTATGTATCATGCTTCTATTAATGCAGCCTAAAATAGTATTAACCTATTTAGTGACGACATTACCATCTTGGCTCATACTTTGAACTTTTTCATCAACTAAAATCTACCAGACTTTTTCTCAAGACTGTTGACCAACCAATCTCCTCAATTCCGTGTATCACAGTATTTAGTTTGGGACACAAATGCAGGAATTTCTATTTGTCCCTATTAATTTTCATCTTACATGTTTTACTCTCATAATATCTGAAAGCATTTTATGATTGGTTTCCAAAATAGGTAGTGATACCATGCCTCACTCTTCATCCTAAATCCCTCCATGAGCTTTGTCTAGATGTTTAACTGTGAGTAGAAAATAAGCAGTAGTGGCATTCCCCCTCCACTGCCCAACCTCTACCCATCCAGGGGGTTTCACCATAAGTACCCCTCCTGACCCCTTCTTCCTAGCCAGGGACTGTACCATTAGAAATGCTGTCAGAGCCCACCAGTATGTCTAGGATCTTCCAAACTTGTAGGAAAAGTGCTTCCTCATCATGAAAATTGAGGTAGGGGAAAAAGAGGAAGAGGGGTAGAAATCTTACAAGGAACTCCTCTCCAACTCCAGGTCCCTCTGTGCCTTTTTACCTCAACGATATTTACTTAAGACCTTCAGTGTGATCATCTCTGATCGTCTTGCCTTTGAGCTAAAGAAGCCTAATTGGCTCACAGTGTCAAATGGTATTCCCAAGACTTGTGTGCCAAGTATTGGCATTTCCATTTCTCCCTAAAGGAGGCTTGAGTGTCCAGAAAGTGACTCAGATCATATCATGTTCCAAACTAGAGTTACATCCATCCTATTTACAGCTCTGAGAGTGTTCTACCTCAAGGACACAAACCCTGAAATATTGAAATAATAAAATACAAGTACCCAACTCTTTTCCCCAAAATCACTTTTTATAATTATAAAATTTTAGACACATAAAATGTATTAAGACTATAACCCCTGTAGTTCTGCTATTCAGCTTAAAAAATAACATGCAGACTATGTGAAAATCCCGTATGTTCCTCATTCATTCATCATCCTCTTCCCCTCCCCTCAACCCTTATCCTTAGATTTAAACCACCTCTCAGAATTGGAAGTTTATCATAGAGAAATATATAAAGAAATGTATGGTGATATGTATGGATCCCTAGGCAATATATTATTTAACATGTTTTTAAATTCTATTCTCATGATTACTCATGATATGGTGCCATGTGTATTTTTCTGCAACTTCATTTCTTTGGTCAATTTACATTTGTGAGCTTTGTCAATTGCTCAATAGTATGCTATTTTATGGACATACATTAATTTATTTATCCACTCTCCCACTGACGGACGATTAGATTGTTTCCAGGATTTGATTCTACATAGCTCCTTGTACACCTGAGTGAAAGTTTCTTCAGGTTACATATCTAAAAATGGGGTTGCTTCATCAGAGAAAAGGCACAGCTTCAACTCTCCCAAGATTTCCAGATTGTGCCCTAAAAGATTATGCCAATTTATATTTTCATCAGGAATGTAGAAGAGCTCCTATTGCTCTCCAGTCTCACTAATATTTCCCATTCTGATGGCTGTGAAATGGTCTGATGTGCAGTTTTTTATTTTGTACTTTCCTCATTAGAGGTGTCAAAACAGAAGTTGAATGGACAAAGCTAAAATAAGAAAGACTTCATTCAAGTCTATTGCAATAATGGAGAGAAACCAAAATGCAGTCTGAACTCAACTCCACTGAAAGAAAGGGCAAGAGGATTTTCAAATGCTGGGTGAGCTAGTGGAACAGTACTGAAGACTTTAGGACGAAGGTCCATAGATCAGTGGGATGTGTCCAGAACACTGAGTCATACCCGAGCTTAAAAATGTTTTTTTCCCTGTGACTAGGTCACTTGTGTTTGCTAATTGGTACCTCCTGAATTCAGGTGCCTTCCCTTCCACAGAAACTGGAAGACAGACATGCGATCTCCCAGTCTCACTGATGGTTACATTTCAAAGGGATGGCTCCAAGTCCTTGAGAAAGAAATTCTTAGATTGTAAAACTGGTAAGAGGCTTTTTTTTTTTTTTTTTTAAAATTTACATCCCAAAGGGGCAGATAAGAAATTATAATTTGATGTTTTTTATAGTAAATGCTCTTAGAAAGGGAAGTCAAGGGCTTAGAATCAGGAACAATCCTGCCTAAAGTTTCATTAGGCTGAGGGGAATACGGCAAGAACACGTTGGTCAGAGGTTATTGGCCATTCAATTGTCTGATTCTGAGAATTGCCTGTTTATACCCTTTGCTCACTTTTCTACTGAGTTGTTAGTTTTAATGGTTTATAAGAGTTCTTTAATATACTCTGGATACTGTTCTTTCATCAGTTATACGCATCACCTATCTCTCAGTTTGTGGCTTGCCTTTTGATTTTTATTGTGTATTTTTTGATAAAAAGCAGTTTTTAATTTGGATATACCTGAAGTTATCCAATATTTATCCCCCTGAATTATACTTTTTATGTGAAGAAACTCTTCTCTATCCTGAGGTCATGAAGCTGGGCTCCTACTGTATTCTCAATTCTGCATTGCAAATTTAGATCTTCAATTGAATCTTGTGTCTGCTGCTTATGCCGTTGGAATACCACTTGCTACGTATCAAGTTTCCATATAATTGCAGGTCTATTCATAGAGTCATTAAATTCCACTGATCTACTTGTCTATACCTTCACCAAAACTGCAACGTCTTATTATAAAGCTAAAGTAAACAAATCTTGACATTTAGTGGGCCAACTTATTTTTCTACAAATTTTCTTGCCTTCAACTATTTTTTTGGCTTAATACTTTGTTATTGGGTTTAAAATATCCCAAGAAAATAATACATTGAGGTTTATTTCACTACTTAGGGGAGTATGATTCTATCCAAATTATTTTTTTCCGATACAAGTGGGAACGGAGATAGGAATCCATTAAAAGGAAAAATTACTGAGAATCCTAATGTACTGTTATCACTACATCATCACTTTGATGAGTCTGGCCCTGCAGAATAAAGCTTATCCTCTTCTTCCCATTCTTCAGGAATATCTGGTGCTCTATTCTCCTTATTCCCATGCATGTCTCTAGAAAGAATCTCTCAAAAAACAAAAACTTGGATCCATATGTAGAGTCACAACCCAGCTGCAACTCAGCAACTAAGGAAAAGATTGAGGCTGGTGATGGTATTCCAGGTCATGACTGCTTCTTTGGAAGTACACTTTCTTAGAAATCTTAATTTGCACACTCTTTAAACACTAACCCTTCCAAGTGGCTATTTAATTGCTGAAATATACTGATTATTCCCTTTTTCTTCAGCCTTAGTAATATTTTACTGCTACCAACTGGCTGATATCAAGTAAAAAGATGCAGCAAAAATTTTTAAATAATTGCCACATTCTTTGTACCATCAGCTTCTGAAAGTTTCCTCCCTTGGCATGCAGAAGTCTGGCAGCAAAAATTGTAATGAATAAATAATAATCATTCAAAACTTCCTCCATTCCTCCTCCCAAAAAAAGGCAAATTCAGCTTCTGTTCAGCAATAAACTTTCATTAAATGACCATATAATCTCAGTATAAACATCAGATCACTAGCAGTTTGTTCTGACAGTCCTTTGGCTTTTATACATTAATATTCCTTCCCCTGCCTTGGGTTCAACGTCTCTAAAAACGTTAGCACTTCTTTTAAACAAAAAGTGAGTTACACTTTTAAAAAGACATCTATAAGCACGAGCTCAGATGATGTATTCCAAACGCCACTTTCAGCATGGTGCAATTGCAAGGCCATAGCTAACCTCATTTTTTTTATTCTGCTTATTTTTTCTTCCCTCTAAGGAACCGACAGGACAACATAAAGCTCCCTGTAAGGCAGAGATGATAAAATTGACTTCTGCTAGCAGAGAAAGCAATTTTCCACTGAAGAATTGTAAGTGGATAGGATTCCTTCAACTCTCAGAGCTGGTCCTTTGGCACCTAGAATCCCTCTGAGCCAACCGTAAGCCAGTCTCTGGATTTTCATCATGAAACTTAAAGCCTCACATTACATAACTGCTATAGTTCTGTTTCCTAAGTGCCAAGTAAATAATTACCAGGAGGGCTTTTTTTTTTTTTTCATAAAAATGGGATCCCCTTTTCATGACTCCTCAGTTCCACCTCCAGGGATTTATGTTAAGGAAATAACAGCATAACGGTTAAGAGCAGGGACTCAGGAGCCAAATTGATTGAATTCAAATCCTAATTTTGCCATTTATAAACTTTGTGCAAGGCATTTAACATGCCTGCGCCTCAGTTTCCTCATCTGTAAAACAGGCATAACAATAGTAAACAACCTCCTGGGGTTATTGTAGGAGTAAATAAGTTAATATATGTAAAGTAGGCAGACAGGTACTGGCACATAATAATCTCTACATGAGAGTTAGCTGTTATTAAGTCACTAAGGGTAAGAATGTTCATCATAGCATTGTTTCTAAGAGGAAGAAAATTTTTTAAAAAAATCTAAATGTGGGAGGCCAAGACAGGAGGACTGCTTAAGGCCAGGACCAGCCTGAGCAACACAGTGAGACCTCATCTCTATAAAAAATTTAAAAGTTAGCCAGGCATGGTGATACACTCCTGTAGTCCCAGCTGCTTGGGAGGCTGAGGCAGGAGGATCACTTGAACCCAGGTGTTTGATGTTCCAGTGAGCTGTGATAATGCCACTGCACCCTAGCCCAGGCAACACAGTAAAACCTTGTCTCAAAAAAAAAAAAAAAAAAAAAACCTAAATGTTCATTGATACTTAAATAAATAATGGATTATTAAATAGCCATTGGAAATAATGGCACATAGCCACATAGCTTAGGAAAGCCCAGCAGCATAGCAGTCATACCTAGGTTAAAAAGGAAGACATGTCTTAAAAAAAAAAAAAAAAAAAAAGTATATTGACCAACTGGGAAAGATTGGTCCCCTACTATGAGTGCTGGCACTCTGGAGAGTAATCTTCCTTATTATGTAATTAGAATAGGAGCAGAGAAAATTCAGACATTTAAGGACTCAAAGTTATTTCCTATGTATAGTTTCTAACAAAATTACTTGGGGACATATTCCAGAAAATGAAATTAGAATTTTAGAATAAAGGAAGACAAAGTATCCAAGAAGCTATGGACATAACCAAAGGGAATGAGAGGGCCAGAAAGCCCACAAATCAGAAAGAACTGAACTGTAGACATTAGAAATCTACATAGTCTAAACTGGAATAAGTCAGAGCAGTCTGGAAACCACCCTTTACAAATTATAAAGGAGTGTGAGGCAAGAACTATGGTAAGGGCCTAAAACTCTGCAAAGGTACAGGCATAGAAATAATGATAATAACCAGCCACTGTCCCCTTATCTGCTTTCCTATAATTGCTACTCAGGAATCACACATAGCTGATGGTAATAAAGATTCTTAACTTTCCCCATAGATAGCATCACCCCTGTGAAACCAAAGGCTAGTTTTTGAGATATCTTCCAGGCCCTGCATTTTGGTTGGATGGATGATCTACCCAGACCAGTGGCCCATACTAAGGAACTGACTCAACTGGTATTGTGACCCCCACCCAAGAACCAACTCAGCAAAGAAAACAATTTCTACTCCTATGGTTCCACCCAGAACCCAGCCAATTAGCAGACCCAATTGCCTAGCTTTTTGCCTGCCAAACTGTCTTTAAAAACCCTTTCTCCCAAATTTTCAGAGAGATAGATTTGAGAAATTTCTCCCATCCCCTTGCATGGTGCCTACGATATTAAAACCTTTCTCTGCCATAACACCTCTGTCTCAGTATACTGGCTTCCTCTTGGGCAGCAGGCAATGAACCTGGTTGTGCAGTAACAGTCTTAGAAAGAGGTCTTTAAGAAAATAGCTTTAACAAACATCTCACTTAAAATTTAATGATGAGACCAGCCCGTGGCTCACACCTGTAATCCTAGCACTTTGGGAGGCCAAGGTGGGAGAATTACTTGGGCTCAGGAGTTGGAGACCAGCCTAAGCAAGAATGAGACCGCACCTCTACTCAAAATAGAAAAAAATCAGCCAAGCGTGGTGGTGCATACCTACATCCCAGTTACTCAGGAGGCTGAGGCAGAAAGATTGCTCGAGTCTAGGAGCTTGAGGTGGCCGTCAGCTACAATGACACAACTGTACTCTAACCTGGGCAACAGAGTGAGACCCTGTCTCAAAAAATAAAATAAAATTTAATAATGAGCTATCAACCAGCACAAAAATTGAAATTAAAAACTCTAGGAAAAACAACATGGAAAACTATCAATAAAACAGAAAAGAAGTATTGACAAGGACATGGAGAAATTGAAACTCTCATGCCCTGTAGAAATGTAAAATGGTACAGCTGCCATGGAAAACAGTATGGTGAGTCCTCAAAATTAAACAGAGTTATGACATGATTCTGCAATTCAACTTTTAGGTATATAGCTAAACAAAATGAAAGATACAAAGAGATATTTGTACACCCGTGTTCGTAGCAGGATTATACCAAATAGCTAAAACATGGAAGCAACTCGTGTCCATCAACACACGAATGGATAAGTAAAATAATAATGGACTATTATTTAACTTTAAAAAGAGAGGAAATTCTGACATATGATACCACATGGACTAACTTTGAAAACATCATATTGTAGAGACCAAGACCTTTAGCTCTCTAAAGGTTCACTGAAAAATCACTAACATGAGGCAGACCGATTAACAGGAGAAAAAACATAGAAATTTATTTAACATGTATATACCAAAGCCTTCAGAATGAAGGCTGCAATAGGGTAGAGAGGCTAATATACCATCTTGAGGGAACAGAAATAATGCAGACACAGAGCATGGCCAAAAAACAGTTTTTGTGTCAAGACAGGTTATGGGAGGGAGAAAGGAAGAGGTTTGTCTAGGAAAGATGGGCTTGTTATGTACATGAAACCTCACAGGCAGCAGCTCTCAGAAGGAACAGATGGCAAATGTTTCTTTTCAGACCTTTAAAGGTGTCAGACTCTCAGTTATCTTTCCTAGATGAGACTAGAGAAGGCCTGGATGCCTCAACGCAGATTCTCTGCAGATGCGCAACGCCCCCTACAAAAGACAGCTTTGCAATGGTACTTCTGTCTCCTGGACCTGTGGCAGCCACCTCAAAATATGTCAAAGAAATATATTTTGGGGAAAATGTTCTGATTTCCTTCAATGCTAAGTGAAATAAGCCAGTCACAAAGAGAAAAATACTTCATGATTTGATTTATATGAGCTACTTAGAGTAGTCAAAAATCATAGAGACAGAAAGTAGAATGTGGGTGCCAGGGGATTGGGAGAAGGGGAGCATGCAGTGTTACTGTTTAATGTGTATGATTTCAGTTTTGGAAGATGAAAAGTTATGGAGATGGATGGAGGTGATGGCTGCACATTACAAATATATTTAACACCACCAAACTGTATACTTAAAAATGGATAAGATGGCAAATTTTATGTCATGTGTATTTTAAAACAATAAAAAAATTGGAAAAAAACTAGGAAAAGAAGAGCAAATTAAACGCAAAGTAAGCAAAAGGAAAGAAATGATAAAGAGCAAAAAATGATACAGAACACAGAAAAACAACATAGAAAATCAATGAAACCAGAGGCTGATTTTTTTTAAAAGAACAATGGACAAAACTCTCCTCAGACCGACCCTGTAAAGAAAAGAAAATACAAATTGCTAGTATTGGGAAGCAGAATGGTGCTTTCAGAGTCTGCAGGCATTGCAACGACAAGGGGAAGTATCATGAAAACTTTATGCCAATAAACTTAACTCAGATTAAATGAAAAATTTCATTCGAACATACAAACTGTGGAAGGTCACTCAAGAAGAAATAGATAACCTAAATAGCCCTACATCTAACATAAAAAAATTGAAATTATAGTTAAAAACTTTCCCAAAGAGAAAATTCCAGGCCCAGATAGTTGCATTGGTAGATTCTACCAAACATTTAAAGAAGAAATACTATTAAATACCTACCAAGTCTACACAGACTCTTACATAAAATTGAAGATGATGGATGTATACTTCCCAGCTCATTCTGAGGGGAACGCTATTTTAATACCAAAAGCAGGTAAAGAAATTACAGGACAGCACAGCTCTGAAGCACCTTGCAGACCAATATGCCAAGAAAACTCTTCAGGAAACACTGTATCAGGGAATCTTTGATATATATTTTTTATTCTGCACCACTACACATTCATACAAACACACAACAAAAGCCAGTTTCACTTAGGAATGTCCTTGATGAAGCAGCAGAAATTATTCATCTTGTTACATCTCAACCCTTGAATATGTCCTTAATATTTTGTGTGTCAAAATGGAAAGCAAAGTAAAGGCACTTGCACTGCATTATCGAAGGATGATTGCCTTGAGAAAAAGCATTTGTATGGTTGTTTAAGTTGTGAGCTTAAGTCATTTTTCTCGTGAAACATCAGTCTTACTTGAAACAATTTTGATAAATTATGTTTGTTCGGAGTTAGGTATTTAGCAGATATTTTCTCAAAAATGAAACAAGTCAGCCCATCATGTCGAGAACAGCTCAAGAATTTGTGCCAATGATAAAATTTGAATTTTAAAGTGAAAATTAGAATTTTGGAACACTTGTATCCACCATTGTGAGCTTAACAGTATCATATTAGACTTTCTGATTGAGAGTTGGTATGAATAAATACGATATTTTAATATTATATAATGAAATGTGTTAACATGGGGAAGATATGCATAATTCTGTGAACCAGTATTTCTGAAATGATCAACGCATGATGTTACAAAAGCACACACTGGTAGAAGATCCATTCAAGGGCAAACGAGACAAATGGATTTTAAAGTAACAGAGTACAAAAAATTAATTGATATGGTTTCAGATTTTATATTGTAACTAACTTTTACAAAACTATGATTTGTCAAGTTTTGGTGTAATACCAAAAAAGAATATCTACAATTATCTGAAAAGGCTATGAATACACTCCTGTCTTTCCCAATGACATATCTGCGTGAAGCCAAATGTTCTTCATATATTTGAACCATATGACAACAGATTGACTGTAGAAGCAGATATGAGAATCAAAGTGACTTCTAATAAGCTCAACATTAAAGAGTTTTGCAAAAATGAAAAAAAAAAGAAATTACAGGAAAAATATACTAAGTACCCATCATAAACACAGAAACTAATTTAACATTTTATCAATCTAACAATATATAAAAATATACAAATTTTTCATGACTAAACATGATATACTATGGTAACACAAAGCTGGTTAAACATTTAAAAATCAGTGTAACTAGTAATATCAATAGGTTAAAGAAGAAAAATATGATCATCAGAATAGACGCAGAAAATGCATTTGACAAAATCCAAGATTGCTCATGATTAAAAATCACACTGAGAAAAGTAGGATAGAAGAAGAGAACTTTAACATGATAAAACATCTACAGAAATCCTATTATTAGCTAATAAGGAGCTAATATCCACTTAATGGCATAAGACTGGCTACTTTACCTTACTCTCAGAAACAAGGAAAGGAAGCCCATTCTCACCTCTCCTACTCAATATAATACTGAAGTTAGCCAGTGCAATAAGAAAGAAAAGATACACAGATCACAAAGAAACAAATAAAACTGTCCTTATTTACAAATGACATCATTGTCTATGAAGAAAATCCCAAAGAAAAGGCTACCAGAACTAGTGAGAGCGTTTAGCAAGGTCAGAAAACACAAACTATATATACAAAGATCAGTCATATCTATGTACAGTAAATGAATCTTTAGAATTTTTTTAAAATATCATCTACAATAGCACCAGTGTGGTGTTGGCATAAAGACTTAAATATAGATCTAGGAAACAGAATACAGAAATAGATTCACACATATATGGTCAACTGATTTTCAACAAAGACCCAAAGGCAAACTTAATGGAGAAAAAAATAGTTTTTCCAACAAATGGTGCTAGCACAATTGCATATTCTCATTTTTTCAAAATCTCAATGTTATACTTCGCACTATATACAAAATTGATTTTTCCAACTCCAAAAGCATGATCCATAAAAGAAAAAAATAAATTGGACTTCATCAAAATTAAAAACTTCTGCTATTCAAAAGACATTAAGACAATGAAAAAGGCCACAAACTGGAAGAAATATTTACAAATATTTACAAATCACATATCTGATAAAGGACTTGTGTCCAAAATACATAAAGACTTCCCAAAACTCATTAAATAAGAAAACAACCAACCCCTGCCAAAAAGATGGAGATTTTGACACGTCAAAGAATATATGAGAATGTCAAATAAGCATGTATAAGTATGTTTAACCTCATTAATCATTGAGGAAATATAAATTAAAACCATAAGGAGATACCACTTCACACTTACTAGAATGGCTAAAATCGAAAAAAGGGACAACACCAACTGCCAAGAAAGTTACAGAACAACTGCTATTCTCACAAGAATTTGTATTGGGCATGCAAAATGGTACAACCACTTTGGACAATAGTCAAGCAATTTACTGTAAACAATGCACATCATACAACCCATCAACCTCAATTTACCCAGAGAAATGAAGGCATATGTCCACATAAATACTTATACATGAATCCCCATAACAGCTTTATTTGGAATGATCAAAAAATCCAAACACAAATATTTTTCAACTTGTGAATAGATAAGAAAAACTTTGGTAAAATCAAAAAATAAAATATTACTTGGAAAACTAAAACAACCAAAACTATCAACTCAATTAATAAAATGGATGAATCTCAAATGCCTAATGTCAAGTGAAACAAGCCAGAGTCCAAAGGCTACCTATTATATGATTCCATTTATATGACAATCTAGAAAAATTCATACAAAATCAAGTAGGTGGGGGGAGGTAGGAGGGAATGGGTAAATTCACACCTAACAGGTATAATATGCACACCATCTGGGGGATGGGCACACTTATAACTTTGACTCAAAAGGTATAAAAACAATTTATGTAACTGAAACAGTTATACCCCCATAATATTCTGAAATAAAAAAAAATGAGGTGCTGAAATTCATTCTAACATATGATCGCAAACTTTACCAACTGCTCCATCTACCTATGTTATCTCCCTGCATTTCTGGCCAATAGAACCACAACGAGTATGTGGAACAAACCAATAATGTCCTGTGACCATTTTACCAGTAGAGACTCCAGCACATGCACCCAATACATGATGGCAGAGGAAGGGGAAATGATGTCACTGTTAAAGAAAATTGATATATACAATGAATCACTTTTTAGTGGGATAAGACCACGTATTTTCAGATAAAGTTATTCTTCTCATGTGAGCCCATCTGCATGGAAACAGCACTCTCAAGAAAAGGTGTAAGCTGTTGTGTTAGTTTTTTGTTTTTTGTTTTTTTTTTTTTTTGAGACAGAGTCTCACTCTGTTGCCCGGGTTAGAGTGCCGTGGCATCAGACTAGCTCACAGCAACCTCAAATTCCTGGGCTCAAGCAATCCTTCTGCCTCAGCCTTCCAAGTAGCTGGGACTACAGGCATGCACCACCATGCCTGGCTCATTTTTTCTATATATATTTAGTTGGCCAATTAATTTCTTTCTATTATTAGTAGAGACGGGGTCTCGCTCTTGTTCAGGCTGGTTTCGAACTCCTGACCTTGAGCAATCCGCCCGCCTCAGCCTCCCAAAGTGCTAGGATTACAGGCGTGAGCCACCGCGCCCGGCCTGTTGTGTTAGTTTTTGACAAACAAAAATACAGAGATGCCTAGCTTCTCAGCTCCCTGTGGGACACACTCAACATCCACAAATGATTTATTTATCTGTTCTCTAGAGTAGCCACAATGGTGTTTTTCATACAGAAGGCATTAAATGTTTCATTAAAGTAGAAGAAAGGAACGAGCAAATCAGTCAATGAAAGAATGAAAACAAATGAATGTTTCTGATGTCCATGCCACATGGTTGTATTCTCTGGCTATGGAATCTAAGTAAACTCACTCCTTTAAGCAATGACCCTCTTTTTCTTTTTCTAAGCAAAGTTCCACCATGAGTGTGTTTGAAGAAATCTGCCTCAGTTCAAAGTTCAAATGTGACTCTAACTGAATTGGCAGAAACATTGTTGGCTTTTCTTAGGCATTCTCAGTGTCTTGCACTAAGTATTTTTTAATTAAAATATGTAAGTTACCTTTACCTTTTATTTCCTCAAGGAAGGTAAACAAATAAAATATACCAGATGACTTGTGTTTCCTACAATTCTTGTTTGAAGAAACAGAGGAAACACATATAAAAGCTTGAGAAAGTTAAGCCCCAACAAAATAATACATACAAGTAAACAGATTATAAAGGAATTAAATGCCAAAGTACACTGATGGTCAGAGAAATTAATTGCAGGTACAGGCTAACTCCTGTGTCTGAGAGACTACTGATGAAAGCAAAGTTAGTGAAGAGTGTTCTTGTTACAGCTCTTGGAAGCAAAGTGAAAGGTGTTATTGTGAGCAAGCAATGGGCTTGCTGCACAATGTGCAAAGCAGCCAATATTATGGCACCAGCTTTTGAAAAAAGGAAGGCTTTAACGTGAGTTGACTGGCAAGGAGACAGGAGACAATGCTCATATCTGTCCCCCAGAGCTGGGGGCTGGGAGCAGGTTTTATAGGCAGAGGGTAATGAAGCACAATCTGATTGCACCATGCAATGAGATGATGTTGGGCAGTGTAATCTAATTGGATCAGGCCATGAGGTGATGCCAAGGCATGATCTAACTGGATCATGCCATTGGTTAATGCTGAGGCTCGCTTCTTAATTCAGTCCCCCTTCCTTGACCCGAGCATTTAGGTTCCACCTGCGGCTGACTTTTTTGTTCCAGCCCACTCTGGGGTGATGAATTGGGCACACTTTGTTCATCTGGGCATGCTCAGGTTGCGTGTCCTACAACGTGAGGGTCCATGGTAACTGAAAACACCACACACAACGTTGAACCAAACTAAGCTGGTTCTGTGATTACATTATAAAAAATAATCTAGTGATACTATATTTACTTCCCAAGGATCTTCTTCAGAAACTCTATCCCAAATATAAAGGAAACTGGGGCCAATTAGAAAGAAACTTTGATACAAAGAAATTTAAAATTCTTCTCTGCAGGACCAGACTGCTTGCTGCCATCAGCCCTGTTCCCTAAGGAGCTTCTGGAGAGCACAGACCACTGGCAGAAATGCAATTCATACAATGGCAAAGACTGCAGTGGGATGGTATCAAGGAATTAACATTAAATATCTACTTATAACAGGTCCTTTCACTTACATTGTCTAATTTAATCTCCAAGAAACTGTGCTCCAGAATATATAAGGAACTCAAACATCTCAACAGCTAAAAGGCAAACACACTCTGATTGAAAATGGGCAAATGATCTGAATAGGTATTTCTCGAAAGAAGACATACAAATACCAAATATATGATTAAACGTTCATCATTACTAATCATTAGGGAAATGAAAATCAAAACCGCAATGAGATAGCATCTCACCCCAGTTAGGATGTCCAGAATCAAAAGGACAAAAGATAAATGCTGACAAGGATGTAAAGAAAAGGGAACTCTTATACAATGGTGGGAATGTAAATTAGTACAGCCACTATAGAGAACAGTATGGAGGTTCCTCAGAAAACTATAAATAGAAGTAGCCCAAGGAAAGGAAATCAGTGTATCAAGGAGATATTTGCACCCCCATGCTTATTGTATCACTACTCCTAAGAGCCAAGATATGGAATCAACCCAAGTGTCTAAGAGCAGATGAATGAATAAGGAAAATGTGGTATACACACACAATGGAATACTATTCAGCCATATGAAAGAATGAAATCCTGTCACTCGCAGCAACATAGGTGGAATTAGAGGACATTAGGTTAACTCAAATAAGCGAGGAACACAAAGTTAAACAATCTAAGCGAGACAAAAACTGAGGGGCTGAACATCCCTGGGAAGAACAAAGGCACATGGTGGGTAGAGAAGCAATATGGTGCCTGCTGTCTCGGCTTGGGCCTGTGGTGATAGGAAATGACCCCAAAGGGGCTGGCAACCTGGTGCTTTGTCCTCAAGAAGCTCCCAGTTCACTGGCAGTGGCAGTTTTGGGGCTTGTGAGGGTAGAAATGCTCTCCCACAGCTCAGAGGCCTGCTGACTGCCAGAGATGCAAGGGAGGGAGAAACAAACTGCTCCACCTGCCCTTCTCACTGGACTCCAAGTCTCTCAGGGGTCGATCTCTCCCTATATCTTGCTCATTCTTTTTCTGCTCCACAACTTAAACTTCCTGTGGAATCTCTGGTAGGTTCTGGTACTTTTCCCTCAGAATTTCACCCCATCTAAATTTGTTTGTCTGTTTCTTTTTCATCTAAAACTTCTCCTTCTCCCAGAGATGATCTGGCAGCTGGTGTCTCTGGTCAGCCATCTTGCCCTTTGACCAGTTTTAATAGAGCAATGAAACCCAGGAAATCCTCCCTGGGTGTTATCTTCCCCTGGGACAGGGAAAGAATCACAAGGCTCTATCTTTGGTCCTGCCTTAGTCACCACTTTCAAGTAGTTTAGAAGAAGGTTCAGATGGTAGGCAGATCGACAGCTGGAAGCAGAATTCAGATTCAAAAAATCTCCCTCATTATGTTGGAAGCACTGACCAAAACCAACAGCAACAAATTTCGCAGTTAATATATGTAACTTCCTCTATTTGTGCTTTAAAAAATTATGTACAGCTGTTCATGTTTAAAATAAAAATAGAGACCTGAGAAAGTTCTGACCAGAATCTTTGCATAAGCCAAAAGCATAATCCAGCTGCTGAAAAAAAACTGATGTGATCTGATTTGCATTAGAACAGTGATGTCCAGATGAAGAAAGGGCCTGGGGTTCCAGTGTACCCTGTGCTGGTGAGACCATGTACTGTGTTCTTTGCTGGGTGCCACAGTTTCAGAGGATCAAGAACAAACAAAGCATGCAAAGAATAAATCTGAGATAATCAAGAAATACAGAAGATACATCATTGAGAGATAATTCTGGGGAAATAGGGTATTTTCCCAGAGAAGAGAAGATGTACCTGAAGTAGTGTTGAGTGGAAGATAAATTAGACCAACTCCGTCCTACTGTAGGGGGCAGAGACACAGGGCCAGTGAAGAGAAGATACATGGAGGCCAATTTTAATTCAAAGTAAGGAAGCACATGCTTGCAATTTGGGCTCTCATGCAAAAGAATGAATTATTTTACAAAGCCCAAAGTTCCCTGGCAAAGTATCTAACGAGAGTCTTGGAAGGCAACCTATCAGGAATACTGTAAAGAAACTCCTGGATGCCAAGGACACTTGAATGCAACACAGTTTGAAACCTTTTTCTATGCTACAGTTGTAGCACAATATAAGAGGAAGAGAAAACCTAAGCTTTAGTTCCAACTCCACCACTATTAGGATAGAACATTAGCTGCAAGGGAACCCTTCTTCTAGTCCAATTCTCCCATCTTGCAAACGTGGAAAACCATGTCCTGGGAACGCAAGTAACTAGCCCAAGATCATACTACTATAAAGGAGCAGCTCCAGATCTCAAATTCAAGTCTCTCTGGAATAATATGCAGCTATTTATATTGAAGCAATTAACATTAGAGTAACAGAAAGCCACAGATGATGTTTAATACAAGAAGAATATTTTCTATGTGAAAAATATTAGATAAAAACAGAATGGAAAGAAATACTAATAGCTGTAGTGTTGAGAAATAAAATGGTTATTTTCCAAAATACCAAATTATAAAATTTCTGTGTTGTGGATAACTTTTATAATTACTGATTTTTTAATCATTTAAAAAAAAACTACATACAAGAGAGTTCTTGATTCCCCTGCTTAGCTATCTTAACCCCTTTGAGTAAACTAACCCAACCTGGTGACAGCAGAGAGAGTAGTAACAGCAGTAGGCTTCTGCTGGTTTCCCAAGACAATCTAGACAAGATACACAGTCCATCCATTCCCCCACATTCCATGCGGTGGTGTCTATAGTGTAACGGGGAAGGTGTCATCGGTTCTAGAACACTTGCTCAGTTTACATTGCCTGCAGCCACCATAGTTGGAGAGATATCAGGTCTACAGAACCCAAGAAATCTTTGCGTTTGCTGGCTCAGAACACTTTTATTTTCACCTTGTGATCTCACTCTTTGTCCACTGCACACAACTTCAAAAATGAGCTAGCTAGTGCTCTTCGCTAAGTAGTGTTTATTTCACATGTACGTGGCTTGTCACATTATGAAATCTCCAACTGGGGAAGGGGCATTGTAACTGAGTCCATTGGAAGTCCTGCCCTAACAGTGCAGTCAGGTGAAGCCTCGTCTCCACTCGGCTGGATTCCAATTGTTTTCTTAATTCACCTCTATGGTTTCCTCTTCCTTATCTCACCTGCGTCTCCCAATAGTTTGCCAACAGAGACAGCTTCCTCAACCCACTGATTCAGTGTGTTTTACTTCTGTTCTAAATTCTTTGACTCCTGAGTGCACAATCCACTTGTTATTAGTCCATGCACAGCCCCTCCCTTCTCCCCTACTCCCAACCAAACATGACTGCTATAGTGTGTTCAGACTTGCTGCAAGATTGCTTTCAAGAATGGCCCCTCCAGGCTTCACTACCACCTGTGATGCACGGGCTTCCTGAATACCCACACCACCACTGACACCAGGCCTCACATGACTCTAACCCTTCTCTTGCGCAATGGGTAAAAATTAGCTTATCGTTGTTCTGACTTGCGTGTCCTACCAATGACTGAGTCTCTCTTTATAGTAGGATCACTTTGTAAACCTAAATCCTTTTGATCCTACACTACAATGGATTTTCCTTCCGATTAACATTACTCAGCACTCCTAAACCAGGCTTTCTGCCTCCAAGCTCAAAGTTCTATATACCAGATATTTTGTTGTAGAACAATAGAGGGAGGAACTGGTCCTTCCTAGACCAGTGCTTCTCCACACACAGGTAAACCTATTTTGATTATGTCAATATCTGTTCTCACAGGCCAGTGGTCTCTGCATAAAACTCACCTTAAAGACAGAGATCTCAGTCAGCATTGTGTTGACACCTTTGGAACATTGATCAGGGACTTTAAAGATTGTGCCTTCATTAAAAATAGGCAAACTTAATCTCATTGTCACACGAGACAATTCAAATATTGACAATTTGCCTATTATGCCAGACAGATACTCCTTTGGGTCCCAGAAGGAAAGATTCATTTCCTTTCAAAACCATTGCTTAGATTATTTCTGTAAAGACTATTTCCAAAGAGTCAGTTGCCTAATCCTTTGTTCTTTCCCACCCTTTGTCCGTCTTCTTTCTTAATTATCATACACCTTGCTTACTTCTTGACATTTCAAAAATCCCCTGATATCATGCTTATACCCATCAGACCCTCTTTAAATGCCTTTGTGAAGGCAAGGTCTCTACAGGTCAGTTTGAATCAGTCCATGTGGAAGCCTATGATGTGCCTCCAGCAACTTGCTGAAGGATGGGACTTTTTTTTTTTTTAATTCAAGTAAAGGCACAGAAGCAGCTTCAAATTCTGAAGTCTCCACATAGCATCCCAAAGAGCACGGTGGACTCACAGAATTCCACAGCCAGAAAAAACAACAGAGCTTAACTCCTTTATGAAATGAGAAAGATATTGGGGCCCAGACAGGTCACATGGCTTATCCAAGTTTTCAGAACATGTAATATTCTAAGTGAAGTATCTCAAGAATGGAAAAACAAACACCACATGTACTCATCATTAAATTGGAACTAACCGATGAGCACAGTGCACAGAAGGAGGTAAAACTCAGTGGAAATCAACCGGGGAGAGCAGGGAGGGAGACAGAAGGGAGAGACAAAAACATACCTAATGGGTACAGTGAACACTATTTGGGTGATGGGCACACCGACAGCTGGGACTCAAGCTTTACAAAAGCAACCCATGTAACCCAAAATATTTGTACCCACCTTAATATTTTGAAATAAAAAATAATAAGTAAACTAGAACCCTGGCATGCAAGCTACTATTCTGCCTGCTGTTCCATATTAGTGGGAAGAAAGATTCCTTTAAAAAGTTGTCACTCAATAATGGCCAACAAACATATGAAAAAATGCTCAACATCACTAATCATCAGGGAAATGTAAATCAAAACCGCAATGAGATATCACTTATCTCCAGTGAAAATGGCCTTTATCAGAAAGTCCCAAAACAATAAATGTTGGCGTGGATGCGGAGATGGGAACACTCCTACACTGCTGGTGGGACTGCAAACTAGTGCAACCCCTGTGGAAAGCAATATGAAGATACCTGAAAGCGATACAAGTAGATCTCCCATTTGATCCAGCAATCCCACTACTGGGCATCTACCCAAAAGAACAAAAGACACTCTATAAAAAAGACACTTGCACTCGAATGTTTATAGCAGCACAAATCACAGTTGCAAAGTTGTGGAAACAACCCAAGTGCCCATCGATACACGAGTGGATTAATAAAATGTGGTATATGTATACCATGGAGTACTATTCAGCTATAAGAAGCAATGGTGATATAGCACCTCCTGTGTTTTCCTGGATGGAGCTGAAACCCATTCTAATAAGTGAAGTATCCCAAGAATGGATAGACAGGCACCACATGTACTCACCAGCCAATTGGTTTCACTGATAAACACCTAAGTGGACACATAGGAACAACATTTATCGGGTGTGGGGCAGACAGGAGGGGGAGGAGGGGATGGGTATATACACACATAATGAGTGCGATGTGCACCGTCTGGGGGATGGTCATGCTTGAAGCTCTGACTCGAGGGGGCAGGGGGGGCAAGGGCAATATACGTAACCTTAACATTTGTACCCCCATAATATGCCGAAATAAAAACAGAAAAAAGGAAAAAAAAAGAAGTCAAGGTTTCTGCTCAAAAGTTTGCTTTGGTCTGGTTCTTTCACCTGCAAAGAAGAGTGATCCACTCTTGAATTCGCACAGCAACTTGTGAGGTGATTACTAGTCTTATCCCCATTTTACAGATGAGGAAACTGAGGAACAGAGAAGTTAAGAATTTGTCGAGCTTACATAACCAGCGAGTGGAGGAGCTGGGGTTTGAACTGAGGCATCTCACAGCGTCCACACTCCTAATCTCCTGCAGCTCTGGGCAGGGATCACAGTATGGGCAGGTTCCTGGGGCGTCTGTCCGTCTCTGTGGGCCTGGCTCTCATGGCATTTCTACCACCCTGCTGCGTCACCTGTCCTCCTGTCCTTACCCCTCTGCTTCTCCATTTCTGTTGCCACATAGCTGACTTGCTGACAACCCTCCATCTCCTTGCTCCAAGCTCCACACAGCACAAAGCTCTAACTTTTAGTACAGTGACCACAGCTTACTAGCAATTCCTCTTTGTTCTCTTAATGTCCAAGTGCGTCATTTGATTGGTCCATCTCACTGCTCTGTACCAGGCCCAGCCCTGGCCCTTGGTCAGTCTATTGATGAGTCCCATTAGGGTCAGGCCCCCACTCTGAACCAATCAGACCTGGCTGGGAAGTGGTGTCCCTGCTCCCTCAGGCACCTACTCAAAGGACGATCCAGCAGCACTCGAGGTTTATGCCACACTTGTAGAACTTTAATGCTGTCTTTTGTTTCACTTACTTGTTAGTCTTGTCTCTCTCCAACTAAATAGAGGAAAGAGATTGTGTTTTGTACCTCTTACACATGCTCCTGGAGAGGTCCTAGTCACCTGGGATATGTGTTAAATTGCAGCATCCCAGGCCCCACAGCAGACCTACTGCATCAGTCAGTGGGGATGGAACTCAAGCGTCTTTTCTTTCAACAAGCGCCCAGGAGATTTTGACATGTGGCCTGGTGTAGGAACCACTGCCCCCCAGCACGCAGAAGCACGCAGTCCTTCAGGCAGTACGTCCAAGGTCAGCAGGCCCCCGAGTACTGCAACATGCTGGAAGGAGCCCCTGCTTATGCTCGTCTGAGGTCTTCTGGTCTGACTGCACTGGATGCAGGCCTCAGTTTGGTTCCCATCTTGACCACTTCCCAGCTCAGGCAGAGGACATAATTTGCTGAGCCCATTTCTCGCTTTTAAAATGAGAATCGACCTCATGTGATGGTTAGAATTAAACTCAGTAATGTTGCCGAAAGCAAATGCCAGCTTCTTTCCCTGCCTCTTGCTCCCTGCCCCAGCAGCCTTTGCCTGTATAGAGAAATGTAACAGATACCTTCTTATGTTCTTTTTAGCTACGCAGATATAATGTTGTCCCTCCTGAGGAAAGGGTTTCAGTACCTCCTGGCTGTTTTGTCTTATGATCCAACTAAACATCCAGGTAAAGTGTTTTTTTCTCTCTTTTTATAGTTGCCTAATTTCCTGATGTAATTCTGTGACATGGATAAGAATTATTTTCTCTTAATTTATCTCATAGGAAGCATACTGCTTATATACATGAAGATAATTCCATTTTTGGCTAATGGGAACTATGAACATTTTTTTCTCTTTCCAAACCGTGCATGTGTTTCTTGCATTCCTCTCCCATTTTGCCCACCATTCATAGCTCAAACTACAGAAGAGGGGGGAAATGGATGATCCTAATATAAAAATCTCATGAGCCCTGGATTAGGAGGAAGGAGAAATTTGGTTGCCCTGCTGTGGATATTGCATATCCCTGCCATCCATGGTGGTAGCGATATGTTGGACTGTTGCCTGCACACACAAATGTACCCTCATAGGAGGATGGGGTGAGATGTGGATTGGGGAGGGAGGAGTTGTGCAGGAAAATGTCTAAACTGTTGCTCTTTTTTAACTTGTGAAATTTTATAATTTATCTATTGCATTCTTTTATAACTCTTTGTTTTGAATCTATAAAATATAAGATGGCCAGGCGTGGTGGCTCACACCTGTAATCCCAGCACTCTGGGAGGCCGAGGCAGGAGGATTGCTTGAGCTCAGGAGTTCGAGACCAGCTTGAGCAAGAGCGAGACCCTGTCTCTACTATAAATGGAAAGAAATTAGCCAAACAACTAAAAATAGAAAAAATTGGCCAGGCACAGTGGCGTGTGTCTGTTGTCCCAGCTACTCGGGAGGCTGAGGCAAGAGAATCGATTGAGCCCAGGAGTTTGAGGTTGCTGTGAGCTAGGCTGACGCCACGACACTCTAGCCCAGGCAACAGAGTGAGACTGTGTCTCAAAAAAAAATAAAAAATGTATTTTTTCTTCTGGATGCATTTTGATGCATTTGAACATTGAAACTGAACCTTTGTCGTGGCTGGACATTTATTTTCAGGGAGAAGTGAAAACAAAATATGTAGACTTTTAATTTGTAAAAAAAACCCTTTTTTTGTTTTTAATTGAGTTTCTAAAGTGCCTTGTTTTATAAATATTTACATATGTTAGAATTTTTTTTCTGTTTGAGTAAATCAGGTCTTAAAAACTCATTAAAAGATGAGATCTAATATCCTTAATTAAGTCTGAGACCATCAGATGAAAATAGAAATTAATGGAGACAGCAGTTAGCTCTGCTAATCTGATTTAAATTCTGTTCATGAGCAGGAGGCCTAAGGAAGGGCCTGTGGGAAGAAAACACAGCAGGCTCTGTCTGAAGGTGAAGACTCAGAATACTGCTCTCGAAAGGGCCAGAACTAAGGTTCCTTATAAAATCCACATCCCGCAGCAGAGTGGGAGGGGGGTATAGAATGTGGCTGAGTGCAGGAGTCAGTAGAACATCGATACCCCGGAAGATGAAGGAAAACCAAAAGGAATTTGCTGGTGAATTCCACTCTGATTTCAATGTTCCTAAGGCACTCGGCTGGCTTGGCTGTCTCATCTGGGTTGGCGATGGGTACATAACATTGCCATCCCCTCAGTAAGCCAGTTTACTTCTTTGGTATGAGATCTCCAAAAGAAGAATTAGAACATGCCACATGGTCACCTATTTGGATAATTAAGTTGTATATAAAATAAATACACCTAGGTCATTGGAAATAAGCTGACAGGTGGGTCCTGAGAATTTATTTCTCTTTAGAATTAGAAGATTTATAGAAATTAATCTCCACTGCATTTCTCTTTTACTTAGGCCCACCGTTTTATGTTCCAGATACTGAAATTAAAAGGTTGTTTGGTAAGTTATGCTATAACTTTTGCTATAACTTTTTAAATACAGTCAATGGTTAACTGTTTTAAGCTATTAGTGAACTATTAGTATCTAAAGTATGTATATAAAATTTTAAAGTTGCAGACAATTTTATTGAAGATTTTTTTAGTCTAGAAAAGGAAACAATCTCTGTAATACGTCTTTTTAGCTATATGGTTTATGTTGAAGACATTTGGACTTTTCTAGAGAGATGGCGTATTTATTTTTGCTCTTGGGAGCTATAAGTGATAACAATTCAGAGTACAGAAAATCTGCCCTTAGCATTTCCCCATTTTGATTAAAAAGAAGAGAAAAGGTTCCAGTACATACTATTTTTAAAATCATTTGAAGTATTTTTAGAAGAACCCCTGATGTCACTCTTCATAATATTTTAACTTGTTACCCTTTCTCCTTGTTTCAGGTACAACATGCAGTATTCATTGTCTTGAGAAGGTTGATGTTTTTGAAGAACGACATATAAGTTGGGGAATTGACTGTATTTTTGAAGAGTTATATCTACTTACGGAAAAATAAATGAGATACAAATAAAATCGAGTAACATCAACATGTTTTTGAGCAATTGAAAATTATGCTAAGGCCTGAAAATCTAATGGATGAAATTTTTTTTAAGTTGTTCATAAATCATATCATAGACTTTTGCCCAAAAAGGCATATAACTTTTTAGCAGAAAATAATACTAAAATATTGAAGTGGCTCCTTTGGAGAGGAGAGTATAAGGAGGGTGAAAGATTATACCTGTGTGTCTCACAGATTGCAAGAATTTTTACAATTAGTATATATTACCTATATGATTAAAAATAAAAGAAAAACAATGCATTAACTTAAATATAATAAACAT